>JARHVA010002975.1:2235000-2244201 GCA_037957365.1 Torreya grandis
CCAACTATACCACTAGTCCCTTAACTTATCCAACAACTAGAACCTCTCATGATTCCATGTCATAACACTTGCCAAAATCTAACATGATATTCACTCCAAGCTCATTGAGGACACCCAAGGTTATCACATTGTAAGAAACATCAGAATCAAACATATATTTGTGAACAATTAGACCTTTGATCAGTAGAGTCATATAAAATGGGTCCATAATTAGCTAACTATCCACTAGTGTAGTCCCAAAGTAGGTCTATAGAGTGTGTTCAATAACCTCTTCTGATTCTTCATCTTCTTTTAGGGGTTCTTGGGGTAGTTAAACTTCATTTATAACCAAATTTTTGCCAAACTCCAAAATTCAAAGGACATATTCCTATGTTTAGGTATTCATAATAACTCAATACATGGTATGGTGATCTTTATTTGACTCAACACTTGAGCCATGTCACACACACTATACTAAGGAAGAGGTGTATTTGGTGGAAGTGTAATGGCACCTTCAGCTAAAATATAGTCATTCAATGTTTAAAGAGGAGTAGGCTGGGATGGGTTTGAAACTTTAACAATAATCTTCAAAGGTGGATTTTTCTTAAGTTCATTTTCACCCTTGGGGATGATAGATAATATAGGTGTTATGTTGCTCCTAGTAGGAGCACCTCTAGGATTAGCAGCTTGGGTTACGTTACTACCTTGGAAGCTTATTGGATTGCTATAACTTTCTTTTCTTTCTTACTTGCATTCCTTACCTTTAAATTTATAGGGGTTGTGTCTTGAGTAGCAACACCTAGTTTCCTACTTCTTAGGTTGCATTCCTTCTTTTTGAGAGTTATTGCATTAATTAATAGTTACCTATCCTCAACTGATGGATTACCCTTAGGATATTTATTGATCATCATAGAGCACAAAAGATTGAAATAATGGATAGGTAATTCATATGATTATGTCATATTAACATCATTAGCAAAATCAAAATTTGGGATACTCTCCATTTCGATAATGCTCCAAAATTTATCAAACACAATATTAGACCATAATTCTATGGAGGTAGTCGATTCATTTTGAGGTCTTTGAAAATCAAACATAAAGATATCATAGTTGAATGTTGCATATTTAGATTCATTTGGATGTTCATCAATTTTCTCATCAACATCACATGGAAGGCATGGTAAGAAGCACTTATCACACTAATCAATGTCCAAATCAGAATTTACAACATTTACCTTGGTGCTTACAAGATCAAGCACTTCCTTTCCATATCTTCTATTCTAAATTATTTTGATTTTATCTTCATGTGTAGGCCTCTTTCCTATATCATTATATCTATGGTGGATAGTAGGCCCCCTTTGCACTTGATTCAAATTTGGAGCCTATTCATAGCTGGTAGACACTTGAGGGACCCTTTTTTAAGCTCTAGCCAACTTGTATGATATTTCTTTGGCAACAAAGGCCAAAGTTTTGATAGTTTCCTCCAAGTTAGTTATATTTGTGGGTTGTGTCTTTTTTACATTGATTAGCTTCACATTATCCTACTTGTTTAAGGTCTCTCCCATAGCCTTGATGTTGTTCTCAATATGGATGACCATATTTAATTCCAACCATAGGTTAGTGGGAGCCTTGTCCCTCAATAAATACACATCTTTCTTATCAAAGGCATCATAGTACTTTATCTGACATATTGTACTATTAGGCCTAATGTTTGTAGGTAGCCACATCATAGTCTTTATGAACTAGTTATTAAATTACTACACACACTTATTAGGATTCTTCTTGATATTTTTAAATTTAGCTAAGAGAAACCTTATATCAATCCTAGCACCATACTAAATTTTGAAAACATTTTACATCTCTTCCGATGAATCAATTCATCTAGTGGGAAGGGATTTAAACCATTCAAGAGTGTCCTCCTCTAGTGCATGCACAAATAATTTTATATACACATCCTCATACTTAATCTCATAATCTTCAATAATATTTTTAAATGCCCTAAAATGTTGATCACTTCTCATTGCATTATTCCCTTAGAATTTTGGGAGGCATTTCCTAAATTTATTTGGGAATTCATTAGGATAGCCTTCCATCTCATCAAAATTGAGGGGTTTAAAACTAGGAATGTAGAATGTAGGATGTGCATTCTCCTCTTAGTCCTTATGCATCATGATTGGTTCAGTGGGATGTTTAATAAAACAATGGTAAGGGATATGATAGGGTGAATGAGGTGGACTTGGTGGATCAGACCTAGGAGGGGATTTAGCTGGTTTTGAAGGAGATGGAAAACATATTAATACATGTTTCAAAATTAGTAGAAGAGCTGTGATAGTCCTCAATAATGGGGGGGTCAACAAATATCTCAAAATTATCATAAATTAGACAACCTTTGTTATCTAAGCTCTACCCTTCACTAAGATTCAAAACTTGTCCCCTTCTTCTTTGAGGAACACTTAAGGGTGGAACAAGTCTCTTTAATAGGTCACCTTTAAAATATGATCGCAGTCCTTCCATCTTGACAAATAAGAAGATACTCAAAACTAAAAGTTAGTAAATATTCAGAATAGGCACCAATCTTTCTTGAAACTAGAGAATAAAATGGAGTCACCACTAGAATCAAAATTATAGAATAGAATAGTTTACAAAATATTGTGATATAAAGTAAAATTAAACTTACTAAAGCTTAATAAGATAAAGAAAAAAGACACTCAAATTTTCAAAATAGTGTTCAAAAGGGGCAAAACAACTTTCAACATATAATGTTAGTATCTCTTTGCAATAGACTTAACAAAAATTGAACTATCAAACCTTAAAACCTCTTGGCACATCCTTAGTAGAGTGTTATGACATTGATAGCCATGATGGTCAAATCAACATAGTAATAGAAGAGAGCTTCATGAGGTGAAATATCATAGTTCTTTGCAAGAATACGTAGAAACACAAGTGCCATGGGTATATTTTTTGTCCCTAGTAATGGTGCAAGTAGAGTGTCATTAATGGACCAAAGATTAATTAGATCAATAAAGATATAGGTAGAGAACCTTCAAACTGATAACAACTCTCTGCAAGAGTCCCTGTCAATACAACCAACAAGAATTATCCCTAATAATGATGGTAGTTTGGTGTTGGTTCCTAGTTATACACCTCATACACTTGGCCTTGTACACTTTGGGATTATGGAAATATATGATGGAAAACCAATTAATATGTCATTGTATTTAGGGAAGTGTTTGACATCAAAATTAGACTGACTGCATAAAATGACTAGGAGGCACTTATAGAGGTATGGTTAGGTCCCTTCTATTTTTGGCTCTACTTAAACCAAGGTTAGAGTACCTATGGGGTGGTTTGCTCTCATAGAGGGATTTTAATCTCCATGAGGATTTTTGGGACAAGGAACTAATATGCCCAAGACATAACCAAGTTTACTCACTTCACCTGTGAAAGGTTGTCACATGAAATACATAAATGCCTTATGTCATAGACAAGCTACTAAACACATATGGCATTGTGACTACAATATTTATTTTTGAATAATATTCAATAGCAAAGGGATTAAATGAAAGACTAAAATTCTAAGATTTAAAGCACAAACTACAAACACATTTTATATATGTAAGATATTATGAATTTTCAAGGCAAGTAACACTTATAGTATGCAATAGGGTGTGCTATTTGTGGGGTAGGGTAGGGTAGGAAAAGTTTATAGTTAATTATAAAATGGAAGGTGGCATTTTGATGGCTTCCAAATAGTAGGGTATCTAGAAGTATTTCATGACAATGTTCCTTAGTAAAGATGTAGAAAAGACTTCAAATGCAAGACAATTATAAACACCAAATTATCCTTGAGAGAATAGGACATGCACTAAAACTAGAATCTCAAATATTCTCTCCTACTAGATTCATGAACCCAGGGATCCCTCAAAAGGTATTCAACAATACATATTTAAATGTAACTATATAAAGGGATTTATAAGTAAGGTACATTCTTAGAATGACATATAGTAATGAACAAAGACCTAAATATCCAATCAACAAAAATTATAAAAAATGTTATTGCACTTCACTAATAGTATACAATAATATCCACAAATGTTTTCTAGTGACTTGAAAATAAATATTATAAACATCAAAACTTCAAAATGTTGCCATGGGGACAAGCATGGTGAGATTGCTCTTTTGACAAGGGAGGAATAAACATGCTCTCAAAGCTTGTTAATGGCTATACAAATGAAACCACCTTAGCAAGGGAGACAAAATTTTCATACAATAATTGATCCCAAAAAAATTCTTGTAGAACCTAGACTTGGAGGAGATGGATTCCCAAAACAACCTACAACAACCAATATACAACATAAACCTTGAAATAGAAAACAAATACCCTATTTATACATTTTAAATATGTAATTATGGGTCATAACTTGAAAATTTTCATAACAAGCCTTCTAATTAACCAAGATACTTCCAACTGGAAAATATTCCATACCACACCTAAGATCTTCATCCACTTACAAGGCAAAAAACATTGTTTTAATTGCCTTTGTAAGGAATGATGAGGACTCACAACTTCTTGTGGCATATAATTTGATATTTAGGCTAAAAATTCCTTTTACAAGAGTTTGGAAGGAGGATATTCTCTTGAGGATCCAAATAGATTTTGTCTTGATATAGAACTACCTAAAGATCCCCTTGATCAATCACTTACATAGCTTGGAGGGAGAAAATAATTTGAAAATCAAAAAACATTTTGTCCTCATGTTAAACTTATTTGGAAATGCTTTCCTATTACTAAATTTCAAATCATGGAAACTTCTAGACATGAAATCTCTTCTCTATGCAAGCAAAGGAAACCCCATTACCTACAATGATGTCTCAGGAGTTGATTTGATTATGACATGAAATATAAAATGATCCATGATCATGATTGGAAATATTTGATCTAGAATAGATTCATAAATCTTCTTTTATGATTTAGCTTATTGCCATGTTGATGGAGGATCCATTAAGTTTAACCTTAACCTAGACACTTGCCATTTTTTCATGCAATCTGAGCACTTTAAATTTTTTGTCTTGGCTTATACCATTAGTTTTTTCTAGGTTAGATTAATGCGTATCATTGGATTTCAATCAAAGGATCAAACACCATTGGTTTCCCAATATGTCTTATGTTTAAATGGTGCCACTTAGAAATTTTGGAGGATCACTACATCATGGTCTATCAACCCCATTAGGCTAATGTACTCTTACCAAGTGGTGGTCCCACATCTACTCTAGGATTCATTGAAAAGTCACGACTTAATACATCCTATCAATCATAAGGTGTACACTTAACCATGTACCATTGATTGATAGGAACATGCTTGATCCTTACCATATATCACAAGCTTAACCTTTTGAATTTAAACTCACACCATCTAATCTTGATTTTTTGAGAAAACACACCCCATTAGATCATGATCTAAGGGGTGGTGAATCATTTGGTATTACCTTTTACTTGGCCTTGAAGATACACCACTTGACATTCCCATGAAATTCTTGTATACCTTATAGATAACTATTAGCGCTTTGAGTGCTCTCACACCCTGTGGAAATGTCTCAATTGATCTTGGTCCTATTGAATTATCAATTGCTAGCTCATACTGTTAGATCATCCTTCTCTAAGCAAACACATGTTAAATTTGGCTCTATTTAAAAATAAATGGCTACTTTATAAGGCTTAAATTTGACACCCATGTGACCATCTTGGACATTTGAATTTCCAATGGCTAGTCCCTATAGCTTAAATTTGATGTCCACACTCATTAAAATATCCATGAGACTGTCATACCTACAAATTAGAAATATTTATTTGGGGACTTTATTCTATGGCAATTTTTTTTGAGTCTATCTTTGGCATAATTTCTTCAGCACTTCTACTCTTGGGCTCTTTTTAGTACAATTACCTAAAAGAATTCTATCAGGCATTCTATTGGAATAATTATCTTGAAAAAAAATGTTTGAGATAATTTATTTGAAGGATTTGACTTCACACATCTGCTAAAATCAATGATCCTCTATACTTTTTCCCCAAAATAATTAATACTTAACTCCTTTTATCTTTGTCAGGACAATTATTTTGGACATTTTGTCTGAAACAATTTCTCCATAGAAATTGAACTTGGTCTCTTGAAGAATGAAATTATTTTGGACCTTTTTTTGGAGTAAAATGTTTGAAGGAAATGAACCTCTACTCTATAATAACTTTGTCTAAAGTACCTTTTAGGCCTTTTGAACATACCCTTCAAAAACATTTAAGGTAACTTGCCCTATAGAATTTCCCATATCAACTAACTCGATATGAATAATTATTAAGAAGAAAAGGTGCTCTAAAACCCTTCTTAAACTTTAATGCCTCAGTTTTAGGCTATATGTTTGAACTTTTTAGTTATTTGTTGAAATAAAAAAGTGGTGTGAGATATTATTGGGTATAAATAAAATTAATACACATTAATAAATAAATATTTTAAGTAAAATAATTGATAAAGGCAAAGGTACAGGGTGCAAGGTTTTAAGCAAGCAAGAGAGATAGTCAGAAAAGGCACTTTTTGAGAGGTTTAAGTGATTGTTTGAGCATATAAAATGGTTTTAATGATGAGATTTAATAATAAATATCATAATAAAAAATTAATTAGATATTAATTCCTCATAAAAATTAATAAATTTGCAAAATTTAGACCTATATACATTTACAAATGAAATTGTGCAAGCTAGGAAACACCAAAAGGTGCATATTTTGTGTTTTATTAAATGTAATATATTTAAATTTGACACGGAATTATTTTTTTATGTTATATAATGTTTAATTTTTTTTACATGTCTTTAATATAATTTAATAAATATAAAATGACAAAACACAAGTCTGCTCATGAAGGAAATCAATGTTTTCTCACTAATTTACTCACAAATGGAGTTAAAAATGAGTGTTTTGAATCTTTACAATGGAAAAAAAATAATTTTATAGTGTTTATAATGAATTTAAATGTATTATAACATTATAATTTAATTTAAAATAGGATAATCTCATTGAAAAATATTTCTAGGTCACCTTGAAGATAACAAGCAAACACTTTTTTATGAATTTTTATTTGAGAGTTTGGTGAAGATTTTTAGATATTTTTTATGTATATATATATATATATATATATATATATATATATATATGTATATATATATGTGTGTGTGTGTGTGTGTGTGTGTGTATATGTGTGTGTGTGTGTGTGTGTGTGTGTGTGTGTGTGTGTGTGTATATAATTAGAATATTAAGAGTTTTTTTTAGGCCTTTAACTCATTTTAGACCCCCCAATCCAAATGAGGATTTCTTGAGCACAAGAGAACACATGAGAGCACAAGATTGCATTTTTTTAAATGTATGTGGAATTTGGAACTAAATTTGTTGTTTTAAGGTATGTGACACAATATTTATTATTTTAAATCCTATTTATACTCCTTACTTATTAAAATAATTAAAATTCATCAAGATCCTAGTTCTCATGGTGCATTCAAGAAGCTTGTCAAGTTGTAGAAAATATGCATATTCAAGAAGAAATAGTATGGAGAGTTATCTTTCTCATCATTAAATTCACTTTAAATAGGAATATTTCATGAATATAAATTAAATTAAAAAATTAAATAATATATCCCTCTCCTATTAAATCTCATTTTATCTAAATTTTAAAAAGTCAAGTCAAACTCCATATTGCATGTGAGATAACTGAAGTCAAACTGCAAGTTGTATGCCAGATGGCTCAAGTCAACTCCAAGTTACAAGTCAAGATAAATAAATTAAAAATCCAAGATGAAATAAATTTAAATTAATTTAAACTTCAATATACATGCAAGATCAAAATGAGTTAAGTGCAATTTCAAAAAGGGTTAACTGAAGATAATCAAAGATTTCTACAAGACTCAACAATCAAAGCATGCATGTTAACCTTTGACTTTTCCAAAAACTTTAAAACTTATCTCTCTCTCATAATATGAAATAATTCATTAAATACTGTTTAAATTTAAGAAATTTAATGTTGGAATTTGTAAGTTAAAGGTTGAGTTAAAGTAGGACTCATCTCTAGTTGCCTCTCTCTCTCTCTCTCTCTCTCTCTCTCTCTCTCTCTCTCTCTCTCTCTCTCTCTCTCTCTCTCTCTCTCTCTCTCTCTCTCTCTCTCTCTCTCTCTCTCTCTCTCTCTCTCTCTCTCTCTCTCTCTCTCTCTATGTATATTCATTTTTAATTAAAAACTAAGTATTATACCTTTTTCTTACATAAAATTTACAAAAAAATTTACTACCTCACCTTTGAAGCAATAAAGAGCTGATTTTTCCTCCATTTTAAAGTTATCCATGAAGTGTGTTCTTAATGTTCATTGATGTAAATTAGTGAATGATTGATTTTAATATATTTATGTAAGATATCTCACCTTTATTCAGTAAATAATAACTATTTTATGTCATATAAAGTGTTTAGCTATAAATTCTACCTAATATAGAAGTGAATTCAACCATTGTTCATTCCTTCCTAACTAATGTGAGTGTTGTCTAGACCTCTGTGTGAAATATTGATGCAAGATTCATTGATGAAGATGAAGTGAAAGTGTGAAGGTTATTAATCTTAAAAATTATATCAATTACATGCATAAATTACCTTTATATTGGTGCATCATCCTAAATTTCTAGTTTTCATATTTATTTTTAGTTTGAGCATTGTTCCTTCTCCATTTTTCTTAGTCAAGTAATCACCAAATTAGAGAGTTTAGATAGTAGTAGATAAGTGTAAAAAAGGAAAATATCCATTAGTATAGACATTATATATAAAATATAAATTCCACACCTTGGATATTTGTCATTATATCAATAAAAGTGAGAAAAAACACACATTCTCAACAAGGTGTACTTCTGAGTGATAATAGTTTTTGACACACATGATAAGACAATAACATAGAATATTGTTAAATATTGGTGCTGGTTTTATAAATTTGAAGCAAATTTATTTCTTAGGTACTTATTATCTAGTGAATCCAAGTTATATATAGTTGTTTTTAATTATTCCAAGTTCCTAAAGAGCATCAGTTGATATGTATTTCAGTCTTTCATTTAGTGAAAATGCATGTTGTGTACCTCCATATCCTTCATATCAAGCTAATAATAATTATGGATTAATCTAAAGTATACCTATAATAGTAAAATATTATT
>JARHVA010002976.1:0-280000 GCA_037957365.1 Torreya grandis
ATGTTAAATTAACTAGTTTTCTAATAAAATCACAAGGGTGTAATTTTCGCACAAGCGATTTTTATTTTTTTAAGCAACCATTCGGGTTGCAGGCAAGAATTTTTTTGTATGTAAATTTTGAATTTTTTATATATTTTTTGAAAATACCTCTTAAAATGACAAGTGTGATGAAAAAATCATAATGGAGTATTCAACCTATGAGTGCTAAAAACATTTTATACTCATTTTTTTTAATTATTCAATTACAATTACAATTAGATTTTTTGGTTGTATGGCCAAAACCACATCCATTTTTTTAGCGTATGTCAATCAAGTACAATGAGATCAGTTTACAATATGGCCAAAACTAGATCAAAATTTATATAAAATAAAAAAAACTATACTAAGATTGTTGGATGTATGGCCAAATTAGATTGAAATTGAAATTTTATAAACATAAACTTAGATCATTTGAATTATAAATGAATGTCCTTACTGGAGCTTGACATTGATGACACAAGACACCATTGATAACATAGATTCCTAGACATTGTAGCTAGAACGTATGATGTATACATAGTGGTTTGAGTAACCAACACAGAAAAATGTCAATGCAAATGGGTAGATTTTTAAATGCATCTTGTAAAAATGTTGACCTCTTGTAAAAAAAACTACATATCTTGACATAGGTGAAAATTTTAAAACTTGGCTCGTAGCGATGATTAGTCATAAAACTCAACTCATAGTGATGACATTCGAGGGTGAAACCTTAGTACCACCACTATGTTAGTACTTTCTAATCACCCAGATCCTACAAGGGTAAGGTGAGAACATATAGTGGACCAAAGTAAATATCCCTAACTTACTAAAGCTATAAAAAAAATTAGGTCCTGGAAAGTGCTTTGATATCAGATGATAAGATCCTTATTTAAATAGATTAGAACTACATTGTGAATATATAAAATTAAACATAAATAACATAATTAGATGGATCAAAAGAAACATAATTGTTTTACAATAGAAAAATTATAGAATCATTGACCTCTTTAAGGAGGCAACCTCCTTTGAACAAGCTCATTAAATATAATTCATGGGTGCATTCATACTAGTTTAGGCTCCTATTTATAGTAATCTATCACTACATAACTACTACTATAAATGAATGTGGGATTATTCTGCTATTACACTATTACATTCCATTATTCAATCTATTACAATGGGCTTGAGGGATGTATTACAAAGTATATGAATATGTAGCCTTTTATTAAAGAAGAAAATTAAAATAGGATGGTTAGGATAAAGGGTTCTAACATATTTGAAATGGTCCTTAAAGATTAATCCTATAATTAACTGAACTTTTCATTTTTAATAGTTTTTAAACCTATTTTTTTAATATAATTTTTCATGTGAGTTTATATGGGAATAGAAATCACCCCTTATCCCCTTACATATCTAAAAATCTCATGGGTGACATATAATTATAATTTTATAGTCTAGATATGAAAGAATCTACCCTGTAAAGTTATATGAAAAGCAAAAATAAAATAAAATTAGACCTATCGCAATTCCCTTAAACAACACGTGGAAAATGGTGTTTAGTGGCTACCATAGATTATTATTGCATGATTTCATTAAATAATTTTACTTAAAAAATGAACTCAAATAAAGTCTCAGGTCAAAACTCATGACTTCAGTGAATAGTTGTTGGTTCAATTAGTGAAGTTGCTTGGCTCACAGAGAGCCCACCAAGGATCAATTCTTACTGATAGAAAAGCCTAACACATGAAAAGGGATGAGGCTAAGATCATGCCCCAGATGACTTTGATGGAATTGATACTCCTTATTCCTTGGATCTTAACTTAAGATCACTACGTAAAACAGTGATTCATCAAAAAAAATCATGACTTCCACAAGATACACTTCCTCGTCACATTGGAAGGAGGAAGGACAAAAATTATATGCCTCTAGAACTTTTTATGTATCTAAAATGATTTGTATTCATACAAATTTTTATTTTTATATCATTTATTATCAATGAGCCTAATAAGTTGACAATTTTTAAAAACTAATAAGCCCTCAATAGATGGCCCAAAGCCATTTTTTTAACTTCAAATATTGTTACTCATGGAAGGAGAAGAAATTTGTTTTATAGATTAGAAGTGTCATATTTCAAAAAGTAGAGAGAGCTTATTGAATGTATAAACCATACAAATGTAACTAGCAAATTATTTTTGGCATGTTTTTCACCTGACAGTGTTCCTCACTCCCAGAGAATAAAATATGTTCATTAGAACTTTCTCTAATCACTACAAAATTTTTGGTGGACATCACTATCACTACTAAACATAGACTAAATAAAATCTGAAATTCATTTAACAAAACATACTTTAAACAAAATAATACTTTAAAAACTACAATCACATCAGATGGTCACCATGTTAATTTCCTATCAAATATGAACTTAAAATCCAACACAATAAATTTATCCCACTACCAGAGATATGAACACTAAAAAGATCATTTAATATAAAAAAATTGCAGTAAAAACATTATAGCTAAGCTTGCATTATAGGATTCTATTAGTTTAAACTTAAAATTGCACTAATTAATAGTTTTGCTTCTTTGGAAATATTCAAAAATACAATCAAGTGCAACAATTACACTATGCCACTAATTTTGAGTGAAATAAAATTCAGTAGAAGATAAAATAAATATTTTAAACTAAATGAATATTGCACTTTTAAGGGACTTCTAAACTCATACCATTATACATAATCTAATTAAAATTTATCCTAAATTTGTGTGATATAGAAATTGTGAGCAATAACATTATAGATCATGCAATTAACTAAATCTACTCAAAATATCAATCCACTATTAAAATTAAGAGTCAATTAAGAATAAAATTGAAAGGAAAATGAAACATTCATACATGCATTTCATCCTAAAACGTAAATGCTTCAAATCAAGATCCAAATGAGAAAAGACTAAATGATTATAGCTATGGGATTGTTATAGATAGACTTAGATTTTCATTATAGCATGATATTAACTTGATTATAGACTAAAATGGAATTGATAATATTGACATGGAGTTTCTATGGATTCATCTCTTATTTTGGCCATAGAGGGTGGGGGGGGGGGGGGGGGAGGAGGGGCGGGTGCATATTTAAATAGAGGAAGGAGGGAAAATTAAAAATCCCTTGGAAGCTTCTAGATTAAGAGGATTCTAGAGAGGAAGGGTGATAATAGAGAGGATTCTAGAATTCTCTAGGAAGGGTGATAATAGAGAGGATTCTAGAATTAGAGAATTATAGAATCCATTAGGAGGGGTTATTGATGATTAGAGGGAGGTTAGGTGAGTGTTAGGTGAAATTAGAAGGTGATTAGGTCAATAATAAAGGAGTAGGATTATAGGAAATCCTAGGAGTAGGTAGGTAGGTTTACAATGGGAATTTAAAATTTCAAAATACTAGATAAGTGGGATTAGGATGAGATAATGGGGATTTAGGAGAATTAATGAAGAAGCGAGATATGACTAATGTTGGTAAATGAAGAGAAATGAAGGGGGATAAATGACTAGGATTAGGTTAAAGGGGTGATATTAGGATGAAATTAGAGGGGATGAGTAATATTAGAGGGAATAGGTGAATTTAGTGTTAATTAATAGGAAACATTAAATGAAGCGAGTGAATTTAGGTGCATACAATTTGAATTGTAATATTGCATTTATGTTGTATCAGGTATAAATATGAAAATATACCTTGTTTTTTAGTAAAATGAAAATTAATGTGAGATAAAATTAGTATTACACCATTCTTTTTACTATTTTAAATTTATAATAAATGTCAAATTATTTATGATATGATCTTAGATTTAATCATTTGATACTTCATGTCAAATATTTAGAGGTATTTGTATCTTGATAGATGAATATAAAAAACTAAATGCATTAAATTTTGATAATATAATCTTAATTAAAAAAAAATTCTCAATAATAACATCTTAAAAAAAAAATCCAAAATATTTTTTTGACAAAAGTTTCTAACATAGTATCTCTCATACAAGCTAAAGGCTCACTACCCAATGCATTTCATCACCCTTACATTTGGTTAATTATTACCAATAGTTAGATAAATTTTTACTAAAAATTAATTGATTGAGTAATTATATAATGGCCTCAAAAATAAAAAGGGTAATAGTTGGCATAGAAAATATCTCGGTACAAATAATTTCTTCGTCGCTGATGCTAAAATGAAAGATACCTTAAAAATGAATAGAAATGACAAATAAATGAAAAACATGTTTCATTAAAATATAATTCCTCTTATTTCCATCACATTTTGTGTAATTACCATACAAATTTTATGGCTTAAATCTAAAGTTTAATTTCTGATCAAAGAGGAAAGTGTATGGGCTAAATATAGGGTCTAGTTTAGCAAAAAATAAATTTTATGGCTTAAAACTAGGCCTTTCTTACCCAATAATTTATTTTTGTTATTTATAATATATATTTTTGATAAGTTATAAAGGGTTGGGGTATTTTATGTGTTTATTAAAAAATTAGAATAAAAATAAAATAAATTCAAATTGATATTAAATATACATACAAAAAAATAAGCAATTCAAGACATTTTAAGATAGCTTAAAAAACTTGAAGAATATTTTTTTGATTAAATTATTAAAAAAAAAACTATATTTCTTATTGTGTATTAAAAAAGGTGGGTACCCTCAAAGTACCCAAAAAAAATTAGGGAAAATGTTGAAATGGTTAGCCATAGTTAACCACGAATGGGTAGGGGTCCAAAACCTATGATTAATAATGAGAATCTAACTGCAGTTCACTATGTTAACTATGGATTTTGGGTGAAAACTTGGTGTCAGTATAGTTAGAAGAATAACATAAGAAAATAAAAAAATGAAAACACCATTTTTATTTTAGTTTATCATGATTTTGGATGTATCTAGGTTTTATACGTTTGGGGTTTAAAATTTGTCGATATTTTCTTCTTTCTATCAATTGTTGTTCCCTTTTTGTCAATCTACATGTTGTGTTTGGGGTTTTTAGGATTTGATTCATGGATCCTTAACACTAAATACTTTAAAAGGTTTATAACTTGCTCATGTTTTAATAGTGACTCATGATCTTCAAAAGTAGTCAAGGATTTCCATTTGAGTTTGATAGTTTGCACTCGAGCTGCTTAGTAGTGAGTAATTGAAAACTTGACAAGGTTAGGCTTTTATCATGTTTATCACTCTTAATACAAAAATGAGCAATTGATAGGTTTAACAAATTTAACATAACAATGAGTAGTTGAATCTTGAAAGTTGAATAACCTTGGCCTTTGGCCCTTCATGGCAGGTATCATTGCCTTCATTATTGAAAAAGCCTAAAGATTCAACAAGGTTAACAATTAGTAGTAAGCATAACCTTCATAACTTCATACAAAGTGATTACAACTTATTGTTGAATCATTGAATGTTGAAAATTTGAACTAAAAATTATCCTCTTATTCTATGAAATACTACTATAAAACATACTTATGACTTTGAGTTATGTGTTCTCTACATTCATTTAATTTTTTTATGCATTTCAATGTATTTTATAACTTTATTTAAGTAGTGATAAATTTGTCGAGTAATTATTAAGTCTTGATTATGAGTCAAAATTTTGGGTTGTTTAGTAATTTTTGAATATGAGTTTTTATACTATGATCTCCCATACCTCATGTAGAATCAGTGCCAAGTAGCAAGTGCCCTTCTCCCCATATGAGATAAGCTCAAACATTTGTGTTAGGATTCAGACTAGCAATTTAGTGCAGTATCAAGAAGTTGGTTATTGAAGGTGACTCAATGGTTATTATCAATGTTATTTGTAAGTGCAAGGATGGTGTTTATAATATTAATGACATCTTAAAGTGATGCTAGGAGGATTTAGATTCTTCCTCAGTCTTAGAGGTTTCTTGTTACTTTAGAGAGGTAAATGATGTGGCTAATTCATTGGAAAATAGTGGTATTGATCAACACGAGGAATTAATTATCAATAATTCCTAGGAGGCTTGGCCAAATCTTGATATTAATTCATCTACCTAAAATCCTTTTATTATTTCTCTGTGGTTGGTCATGTTTAATTCATGATGTGGTTTGCCTGAACATCATGTCAATTATTTTACATTAATGTCGCTCACATGCGTAGGTAATTGGCATTGATGTTTAAATATCAATGGAATTTGTTTACACATTATGATGGTGTAGGTGTAATTGAGTTACATGTATGGATCTCAATAGGTTGGGTGTGAGTTTTTGTTTTGAGAA
The DNA here is from genome assembly GCA_037957365.1 of Torreya grandis. NCBI lineage: Eukaryota > Viridiplantae > Streptophyta > Pinopsida > Cupressales > Taxaceae > Torreya > Torreya grandis. The sequence goes on from JARHVA010002976.1 coordinate 6,295, forward strand.
ACCATGGGTGAGATTCTTCAATGTGCTCTTAACATGCCTCTTTCTATTTGAGAGCTATGAAATGGGAAATGGCCTTTGATACTTGAGCAATAAATACCCATCTCAAGAAGGTCTTCTTCATTAAATCTAGGATTGTGTTGGACATGGTTCGTGAGATCATTGGTCTTATTCATTTGGAAACTACATGCCAAGATAAGGTTAATTATGAAATGGCCTATATTTTCATGAGTAACCTTTTGCTCGTGTTGGAGGATAAGATATTGGTTTGCATAATTATTGAAAGAGAGGCTAAAATAATGGTTTTGGGTTAGTTTGGCTAGGGTTGTATAGGAATTTTTGGGGCTAGCCCCATAATCTTTGATGTTTTTAGCTTTAAGAGCATGGGGATTATTCCCCTTGCCACTTTTCATGAGCTCGAAGAACATTATATGATTTTTATGGGCTTTGCATAGAATATTCAATAAACCCTTCATGAACCCTCACCTTTGGGGGGATTTGTCTCAGTTTTGGACATTTAGGTTTGAAAATCCCCCATGGTGTCTCTGGCTATAGTGTTGGACCTTCAGTGGTCGACCAATGTGCTCTCAACAACACAATGTTTGGTAAGGCCATATAGACCATCAGTGTTAGATTTCCCTCCCTTAAATGGTGTTACAAGTTATTGATTGGTGGGAGGTGGGATGGATACTATTTTATTATTTTCATGAATCTAGTGTTTATATCCTAAATAATAAGGGTCTAGAATGATAGGGAAAATCTATTTTAATAGGGAAAAATATAGATTTTAATTGATAATTACACAAGATAGAGAGAAATTAATTTAGATAGATTCATGCTAAAATAATAGATTTAGAGTCTAGAATTTGAGGAGCAAGACTAGGATAGTGTTAGAAATCTAGCTCTAGTTTTTGTTTTCTGATGGCATAGGATCACTGAAAATAAAACACCTAGTGTTCAGTACTATATTACTTCTTAGCATTGTTGTCTTGAGGCTAAAATATGTTTGGGTTTTGTTTGCCTACTCAATATGACCCTATGTACCAAATTTTAGGTCTTGGGATTCATAGAAGATCGTTGTAAGTTTATTTCAATCTTTAGTACCTATATTATTCTACACACATAAAAATAAAAAATATGTCAAAAGCAAAAAGGGGAAAAATTGGTTTAGGGAAAGAATGATCACACAATCAATAACCCTTACTATTCTAATTTTTGCCTATAGTAACCCTCAAGCTAGGGTCTCAGATCCAATGTAGTTCTCACTTAGGGAACATGTATAATCAATGTGCACAATAGATGCAAGAATAAATTTCACCTAGGCCCTTCCTTGATCAAGCATGCAAGTCTATGTGTGATGTAGAGAAGCTAAGCTATACTATTGACTAATTTTTATTATGTCTAATGTGCCAAAGCAGTAAGTGCTAGATATAAAATATCTTGTGTATTCCTTCATAGAGGAGATTCTTTATTTCAAATTTGGGAGTTTTATTCACATTTGGATGACATTGTAAAACTTAAAAATGAAGCAAAGAAGTGGGTAAGACTCATCTAGTAGGAGAAAGTGTCCATTGGAATAAAATTTGTACTTGGACAACAACACTGAAAGCTGGACACCTTGGGTTTCAGCACTGTAGTCGTATTTGGGTGCTATTGTTCAGAGAGTCTGGGACCTATAGGGATGGAATAAGCTTAGAAATAGTGACTTGGGTTAGTAAGGGTTAAGTCTACAAAGTTACAAATGAATGGGAATGGTTAAAGAGGTGTCTAGGGTATAAAACAAGACCAAGGAAAATTAGACAAAAAGACATGGCTAGATTGGAATAAGACTCATATTTTCCAGTCAGAGTCTCCTATGAAAGGACTATGAAAAGACATGATATGGTTGTTGCTTGACCAATTTAGGGTGTATAAATTTTCCCCATTTTAATCTAGCAATGTAATGAAATAAAGTACTAGAGTAAAAAAAAAGAAAGAAGATGTGTACCTAAATTTACATGTATGGAGATAAGTGTACTAAAAATAAGATCTAACTTCCTAGCTAGGGAAGTGGATGGAGAACTGAATAATGCTTAGATAAAGAAGGAATCCCTATAATAGGTGTCCCCTGTACTGAATCTAAATGATGCCTAGAGGAAGAAGGAATCCCTATAATAGATGCCTCCTGTACTAATTTTGAATGATGCCTAGAGAAAGAAGGAATCCTTGTAATAGATGCCCCCTTTACTGAATCTGAATTAGTAATGAGAAAGAAGGAATCCCTATAATACATGCCCTATGTACTAAATCTAACTAAGAAATGAGAAATTCTCAAAGGTCCAAAACCAATGTCTACCTTCTATCTTGCACAAACTCCTAGGTTTGAGTAATTTTATGGACCAACCGCTGCAGATGATCATATGGTCCAACTTGGTGACAACCTGGGTATGCTTGGGTGTAATCTAAAAACTCTGGTAAAATGTGTAATAAGAAAATGGCTTGTTTTTCCATTCTAATATGTATAATATTGGATGCTAAAGAATATGATCATTTATGTCATGCCCCCAAATCTAGTATGTGAATGATGCATCTAGATAGTCTAGAAATATATATAACCAAATGTGCCATGATCTATCATGCCATGTCCCATGTGCAAAATTGGAGATCAAAATAATGTTTTCTGCACTATGCCTGTAATATTCTATCTAATCATGTAATTGTGTCATGATATATGAAGCTATAATTATGAGACATGTAGTAATGTAGATGCCCCTAATTTTGGTATCTGAGTCTGAGTCTATATCAAAGTCATTGTGAGTCCATATAATCTGAACCACTGTATTTGAATAGTTTATGTATCTATAAATTGATGGTGTATCCCTTTGTGTGAGTGGATAGGTGTGATGGATAAGTGTAGGAATAGGAATAGTAGGAATGATGCCCCCCTTTTAGGGAGAGGGATGAAATTTGTGATAGAGGAGGTTGAGCCAAAAATGATGACTAGTGGTGGAATGTATAGGAACTTGGTTGGCATGTATTGCATAGATCAAAAGTCTACTATTTAATGGGTGAGACATAATTACTAGGAGTCAAAGATACATTTGATTGATTAGGATTGAAGCTTGGATCTGGGTATAGTAGAGATATAGAAATGTTCATACCATGTCAGGAAAATGAGGTAGTAATATATTGAATGAAGTGAATGGTTGATTACTTGAATAAGCTAGGTTGTTTGAATGTTTTGAATGAATGTTTTGATTAGTAGGTACCAGTTTATATTATTAGGGTACAAAAGAGGTATAAGGATGTGTGAATGTTATAGTAGGCAAATGACATAGTGAAAGAGTAAAGGTTATGTGATGTTAAATGTATTATTGTCATGATTTTATTAAATCAAATGGTTTTCTAAAATGGAGCTACAGGGCTCTAGTTATGAGAAAAATAGTGTTTTGCCTTTGAATAGAAGAGTTGGTTGATATAGGAATTTTGATTGACTTTGGGTTCATTTGTGTAGTGACTAGTTTGAGATATTGGAGCTCTGAAGTTCAAAATGCCTAGGAGATGAACACCTTCCATGACCCATTTTGAGTAGTTGGTAGCCCATATTGAATCCAATGGGGAGATTAGCCTGGTGAGTATATTTAACACTTGATTTGTACCTATTTAGAATCCTATTTTGGGCATTTTTGAGTGTTTTAAGTAGTCTAGAAAAAATTTGACTAGTTTATGCACTCTTATCCTGGAGTTAGCATTGCTATCCAAGATGCAACACTGCTATCCAAGTTATAGTGTTGTAGTCTAGTGCTAGTATCCTTTTGCAGTGCTGTTGTCCATGGTAGATGGTTTTTTTAGTTTTTGATTTGTTCCTAATTTTATTATATTTGGTTATTTTTCTTGGTATTATTTTTTGATATATAGTCTATTATCTAGTGTTTGCAAGGTGAGGTGTAGATGCAAGAGTTCCATAGAGTTCAGGTGATGGAGACAGTGAGGATGCTACCATTATCTATTGATGAGCATGTTGTTATGGATAGGTCTAGATTAGGTCATGTATGTGACCTGGGTATAGTGCAGTGAGATAGGTATATGATTACCACCTTATGTGAGAAGTGAAATGCTGATACCTGTACATTTTAGCTTCCTACTAGAGAGATCATTGTTACTCTAGAGGATATATACCATATTTTACATTTATCAATTAGTGGGAAATAGGTGACATTATAAGATGACATGGGTGTAACTCCCATTTATTGTGCATCTGTATACTTGCTGGGGTACCCTCAAGAGTACATTACTAAGGTAGTGATAGTGATGTGCTATTGTTAGTGATTGTGTAGTCGAGTGTTTGAAACTTGTAGAAATAGTCAGTTGTATTATTGGCTTCTTTTGTTATGATGGATGAAAATGGAGTGTTTGTTACTTATAGGATGTATAGGGTGGTTTGTAGTATTGAGATGTATGGTACTATGTTCTCATGGGGTAGGACTATGCTTTCCCACTTATATAAATATTTATATAGATTTACATAGGAGGCATTCAGTAGTGGTGTGGGTGTGGCCACTTTGTTACATTATTGGGTTTATGAGCACATAATAGTTGTTCAACCTATTGGATTACCAAGGGTGAGTTAGGCATATCCATATCCATTTGGTGAGTGATGGATGAGTGATTTATCTCTTTGATCTCTTGGGATAGATCATCACAGGAGGAAGTTAGACATATTGGTGGCCCATGATATCATATGGAGGCCCTATAGAGGATTTCTTAGGTTGCATGAGGATGGAGAGTAATTACAATACATGAGGGTCAGTTGTTGGTTACATGATCATTAGGTTAGAGTATATGAACACATGATTAGGTAATTTGGAGTTGGATAGGATGTTCCTCCTGCAACATGGGTATGGTTGAGGAGTACATGGGCACTAGCGAAAGTAGGGGCTTGTACAAGACCTCCTAAATATGAGTTGGTACCATTACCTTTAGATGCATGAGATGCGGTTATAGATATTCTTGATACAGATGATGTGGGATGTGCTGAGGCATATACTACATGGTGGGCTGAGCAATGATGGGCTCTATTATATCCTATGGATGGAGTGGATGTTATTGCATATGAGGAGATTAAGTCAATCTAGATGATGGGAGGCAATCATTGATTGTATTTTAATTGTACTTATGTTTGTGGTTTAGTTTGGATTTGAAATTATATATCTAACATAGTGTTGTACTTATTATGTGTGTATGTGAGATGGGAGGTGCATAAGATGATGCACCTACTGGGGTGGCCAAGGGAGATAATGAGTTCTGAGAGACCATCATTAAGTTGACACTTTATAAAATTACATGACATGTTTTTGATGATGCTCACATGAGGTGACAAAGCCTTTTGAAAGGCCTAAAGAAGTATGAATGGATCTCTAGTTCCATCAAAGTGAGGTAATAATGGTGTTTGGAAATGTTTAGGAAGTGAAGATTTTATGAATATCTTTGGAGTAGGGTTACCATGTAGATCATTGGCATCCATCAAAGATTTATAAGCTTTCTTTTCCAAGGTAAGGAGATGTACTTGGTGTTGTAGTCCACCAAATGCATGCATAAAAGAGATGATCTCCTAGGATGGCACATTAGTATCTTGAATTGGTTCACTTAATCATTAAATTTGATTGTTAATTTTAACCATGGGAATGCTACATTTAGCAAGTGGATCATAAAGAGGAGGTGTGTTCACTTAAACCTTGGGATTAATGGTAACTTGGACCTTACTAGAGGGATGTGGGCTACCATTCTCTTTAGGTGAATATTCTAATTTAGTAGAAAATGTGCTATTAACATTAACATGTGCATTATTGGAAATATAATCATTCATAAAAGTAGGAACATCATTTGGAATAGTATCATGAATAAAAGTAGGAATAACATTTTGACATGCATGAGATTTGAGAGGAGTGAAAGAAAGGTTAGAAGCATGAGATGTATTTTCTTCTTCACTATAATCATATTAGTCATCATTATTCCATGCATTATCACAATCTGCATTTTGTTCATTTGAAATGGAAAAATTTGAATTATCATTTTCATATTCACTTTTATTCTCATATTCATTTGTATGTTCACTATCATATACATTATCATTTCCATCATTACTAGGGAGAGGTGTAAGATAAAGATTTAATTCCTTTCTAATATGCAATAAGTTATCATTGGAATTTGGAATATCATGTGTATCTATGCTATCCATGGATGGAGTGTATGCATTTTATTCATTTTTAACATGAGAAGTAAGAGTAAAAGAGTTATCATTTGAAAATTCTTTTGAAAGAGTAGAGTTAGGAACACATAATGCTTCATTTGAACTATGCTTTGGTAATTTGACTCTATTGCATTTATATTGTTGTATTTTGAACATTCAAGTAGAAAAAGGTAGAGAAAGATTAGGTCCACATGGAAGCAAATTATCACCAATAAGAGGTTCACTTGGAAGTGCATGACTAATTTGTGCATTTGGTGCATTGTGTCTAGGAGAATGAGGTGAGAAGTATCTTTCCCATTTATCAAAATTATTTTCATTAGAAGAAGCAATAAAAGTGACGGGTTTAAGAGAAAAAGATTCATCTATTTGTGATTCACCCTCATCATTACGTATATCATCATATCCTTCATTACAATAATAGTCATTATCTTCATTATAAATGAAATCATTTTTTATCATTTTAGTTAATGTGCAATTTTGCAATTTTGTCCAATCTTTATCATAATTGTAAGAAAATTTTAGAAATTGATCTATGGGATGAGAAGGTGGAATTGCCTTTGTGGCCATTTTATCACCAAAGAGAATTTTGAAAAGTACTATGAAGCAAATAAATGCATAAAAAACTACTAACATTGAATTTTGAAAATTAAATTTGATAACCCAAATAATTTGCAATAAATTCAAATTATTTTTATTAAAATTGTAAGGGTGGGAAATTTGAGGTTTGAGGACCTAGTTTTGAAATCTAGGGTTTTGAACCAGGGTTTTAGAATTTTAAAAAATTATGCAATAATTTTAAATTCTAAAAAAATATTTGAAATAGGATAAATGCAAAAAAAATTATACAAAAATTAAAATTTTGGAAATTAATTTTTTTTCACAACAAACTACTAATTTTGAAATAATTTTTGATAAGGTAATTAATTTTCAAAAATTTCAAAATAGTTTTCTAAAATTGGCAAGGAGGAAAGGCTTGGTGTTTGATGACCTAGTTTTAAAATCTAGGGTTTTGAACTAGGGTTTTAATTTTTTTGAAAATTATGCAATAATTTTAAATTCTAAAAATAGTTTTGAATAGGATAAATGTACAAAAATAAATACAAAAATTATAATTTTTAAGATTAAATTTTTGCACAAGATAAGAAGGAAAAAACCTAAGTGTAGCTTGGGTTTTAAGTTTCTTTGAAGTAAGTTAGGGTCATCAAATGTTTTATTATTTTTTAAAATTTAGTGTTTAGATCCTAAATAATAAGGGTCTGGAATGATAGGGAAAATATACTTTAATAGGTAAAAATATAAATTTTAATTGGTAATTACACAAGATAGAGAGAAATTAACTTAGTTGGATTTGTGCTAAAATGGAAGATTTAGAGTCTAAAATTTGAGGAGTAAGACTGGGATAGTGTCAAAATTTTGGCTTTGGATTTTGTTTTTTGATTGGATAGGAAAATAAAAAATAGGACACCCTAGTGTCCAACACTATAGTCCTTCCCAGTGCTATTGTCCTGAGGCTAAAATCTTTCTAGGTTCTGTTGGCCTACTTAATATGACCCTATGTACCAAATTTTAGGTCCTAAGAGTCATCAGAGCTCGCTAAAGGTCTATTTCAATCTTCAATACCTGTGTTCTTCTACACACATGGAAATAAAAAATAGATCAAAAGTAAAAGGGGAAAAAATTAGGTGAGGGGAAGAATGATTGCACAATCAAGAACCCCTTCTATTTTAATTATTTCCTATATTAACCCTCAAGCTAGGGTCTCAGATCCTATGTAGTTCTCCCTTAGAGAACATGCATAATCAATGCACATGATAGATGCAAGAATAAATTTTACCTAGGCCCTTCCTTGATCAAGCATGCAAGTCTATGTGTGATGCAGAGAAGTTGAGCTATACTATTGACTAATTTTTATTATGTCTAATGTTCCAAAGTAGTAAGTGCCAGATATAAAATTCTTTATGTAGTCCTTTATATAGAAGACTCTTTATTTTGAATTTAGGAATTTGATTTACATTTGGCCAACATTAGAAAACTTAAGAATTAAGTAAAGAAAGGGGTAAGACTCATCTAGTGGGAGAAAGTGATCATTGGAATAAAATTTTCACTTAGACAATAGCACTAAAAACTAGACACCCTGGATTTCAACACTGTAGTCCTATTTGGGCACTATTGTTTGGAGGGTTCAGGACCTAAGGGGATGGAATAAGCTTAGAAAGAGTGACCTGGGTTAGAAAGGGTTAAGTATTTAAAGTTATGAATGATTGGGAATGGTCAAAGAGGTGTCTAGGGTATAAAATAAGACCAAGGCAAATTAGAAAAAAAGACAAGGCTAGATGCGAATAAAATTCATATTCTCTAGTCAAAGTCTCCTATGAAAGGACTATGAAAAGACATGATATGTGTGGTTTTTTGACCAATTTAGGGTGTATACACTTACACAACTTTTGGTGCCATGCATAGATGTATGGATGTTGCCCATTACTCTCCAGGATTTGGTGGTTGTATGGTGTTCAAGATTGTCAGGGGTAGGCTAGGTAGCATGGTAAAGCACATAGTTATTGTGGTAGGTCTATTATATTAATAGAGGATCCAAATAATATTAATTTTTTTGTAATTGAAAGTGTGGTGGACCTAGGGTCCAAATGTGGAGATAATTGGATGGGTAGTGGTAAGATAAAGGTGCCTCCAGTGGGTGTTAGAGATAGCGGTCATGCCCAATCACCATGACTTCTTTGGTTTGGTGTTTGGAAAACGTTTTGGTTATAATATTGGCCTTGGGATTTTTTTTGTGTTGGTTTGTCTTGGCTTCAGTTATTTTTTTTATGTTGGTCTTGGTTTCACTTATGATCTATCCAGTCAGGGTTAGTCTTTGGTCTTTGGTCATCGGTGGCCATCTTGGGCCTTTTTGGGTTTTTTGTATTAGTTTTTTAATTTAATAAAATGGGTGAGGGACCTATTTAAACCTATTAATCAAGAAAAAAAATCAATAGGTTCTAAATTAATCATATCAATATTCCTAATTAGATTCTTATATTTAATACTAATTTTTGGTAGCATAAACTGAATTCAAACATGAAACATATGCACCATACAAACACTCCAGGGTTTGAAATAAAATATGAAAATTAATTGAGGCCATGGGATCAATAAAATAAAGAAAAAGGAATAGTTATGGCTATTGAATTTGAGCACATGCAATGAGATTAACCCCAAGAAAATTAGATAAATTTAATATTTTTTCTAAAATTAAGGACTAATTCTAGAAGGGATGTAAGATAACATGATTTCACCAAAATGTAATATCAAAAAATGGATTACAATAAAATTGTGACACAAATAACCAATTACTATTAATTAGGCTAAATAATGTGTAAAGAAAAAAAATAAAATCCTAATTAATTATTCCAATTCTAGAAGTAGGGAAAAACATAGGGTTGCAAATTATATATTGAATAATGTGAGGTTTGATGACAGTCATCCAGACGAAAACATAAAAATGCACACTCAATAGTGATAGTGACCATGCCTATAAAAATGGTAGTGATTAGAGAAAGCCCATGAACATGGTTTACTCTCCTAACAGAGTGAGTAATGGCCATGGCAGGGGAAAATCAACAAAAAATGTTTTGATGATTGTGTTTGAAATGTCTATATATTCAATAATCTTGATGTGTTTTCCATCTTGTGATACCCATAACCTATAAAACATATTTATTCTCATTTCCTTAGATTGACAATAATAATTTATGCTTAAGGAAAACATTAAATGTTTTGGGCCTTATAACAAGAATTAGTTATATTTTTAAGTATTGTCTACATATAAGGGACCTCCACAATAAACAATATTAAAAACAATAAATCACATAATTGGAGATCATTCCTATGACATACAAAACCCTAGAGGAGTATAGTGTGTGTCCTTCATCATTATAATAATTTCTCTAACATGAGCATGCTATAGTGAGAAATACTTTAATGATTGTTTAATCTCTCTAGAATTTTTGAGTGCTCTATAGATTATTATGATGTGATTTGATGTGTGTGTGTGTGTGTGTGTGTGTGTGTGTGTGTGTGTGTGTGTGTGTGTGTGTGTGTCCACATGAAATACATTAATTGTGTATTTATAGGTAAATTAAATTAAAATTAGGACCTTCTTATCACCCAAACTAACATCAAACAATGTAAAATCAAAAAAGGTGAGAGAAATGCGACAAGTGCACTCTAGCCATAAGGGGCAACATAGAAGGGCCTAGGAGTGTGAATTATGTTCTTAGTACACCCATTAACATCATTAATGATCAAAATAATAATTCAATTCAGAGTACAACACTCCAACTATTGGGAATTATCATGTTATAATACAGTAAATCATTCTATATTTAAGTTGACATAGATTTGCAAGAAATAAAATAATGATTTATTACAAAATAATAAGAGTATTTCTAAAAATAAATAAATTTGTGTGGAAGATATGTATGCTACCTACTTTACATTACAATAGGGTGAACCCCCTATTTTTTAGTTAAATAAAAATAAAAATAGTTAAGAGACTTAAATACAAACAAAGTTAATAATAAACATTCAACATTCATAAGCATTTGAATAGGAAAATCCTAAGAATAATAAATATATTAGGATAAGAATTGATAATCATATCTATTGGAATGCCACCTTATTAAGTTCATAATGTTTATGGGAATTCTCTAATTTTATAACCATTTGCATTTTTTTAAATTTGTGTGATGAGGTTATTTTGAACTCTAAAAATGCTCGTGAACTGTCATGCAATGGGATTGAGTCATTATTAGGATTAATTCACACTCATAACATAGAGTTCAAGGTTTGGAAAACATAGGTAATAAAGAGGGACTACTATAGGGTACTAAGAATAAGAAATAAGGACTATCAAAAGTCAAAAAAGACATCAATAACACCTAATTTAAACCAATAATTGAAAAATATGAAATCATCTTAAAATTATATCACTAATAACTTTTGAGAGGCTATTTTCAAATGTCTATAGATCCTACAATATGCATAGATAACAAATCTGAAAAAAGTAACCAAACTATCTACTATACACAAATATTGGAACCAAATGTTACAACCACATTAACTTCTATATACGATAAAAAATATTTATCAGATATATAAAAGGAAATAAGTGTCATGATGTAGATTTAATACATGTTATTTAAATATATCTATAGTGGTGGTTTAATGAGAAAGGTAAAAGTATTTCCCATAATGAAAACAAGGAATTTTTTAATTGTGCATTTTTAAAGTTTGAGTAATTTCAATTTTTAAAAACATCTCGATAGCCACTACCAAAGAGATTTTTGAAACATGGTTATAGATGCATAAAAAAATAAATTTAATTAGAAAATATAGTGAAACATAAACAACAAATGGGAAATTTTTAAAAAGGCCTTGCCTTTAAGGTATTTTGATTTGTAGGTTGAAGTTCAAACTTAACAAGAGAACTTGCTAGAATGTATAACATTGTCAAGGCACATGACAATTGTTATTTAAAAAAAAAAAATTAATTAACTTTTTTTTTTTTCCTTTTGTGCTTTTCAAAAAATTCAAAAAATTCTAAATTGTGTTCTAATTTATTAAGATCTTATCAAATAAAACTAAACTAATAAAAATGTAACTTTTTTCCTTTAGGGTTTTACATGGTCTCTTTAATGATAGCCAAAAACATTAAAATTCATGTAAACCATGAATGCCTTGCTCTCTAAATTTTCATACAATTTATAGCCAATTGTATCATTTCTTTTACTTGGGTGTCAATTTTGAATGCAAAATATAACAAGATTGACCTATGGTTGTCTTCTATTATGTTATATGCATTACATGTGTTGAAAGAAAACTATGTTGATGTCTTATGTTGATTTAAAATAGATCAATTTGTAATAGGTAACAATTTATCATCTATGTATCTATGGTCATGTGATCCCATTAAGCATTAGACACCTATCTATGCCTATATACTTTTGCTAAGACAAGAAAATGGCTAGCACAACATGTAGAACAAGTAAAAGAAACATGAAGAAAGCTGAGGGAAGATTTGATGCCAAGGAACCTTTTTATTTTATCATTTAAAAAAAATACAAACATATATATATATATATATATATATATATATATATATATATATATATATATATATATATATATATATATATATATATATATATATATATATATATATATGTGGTAGTCACGAACCCTTCACTAATGTGGTTGTAATTAGTTGGGTATTAGTTTTATTTTAATCCAAATATAAAACATCATATTAGTGTTTGTGATAGAATGCACTTCTCCATATCTATCAGGACTTGAATGACCATGGAGGATTTTGTCAAGATTGAATCTAAATAAAATTATGATCAAGGGTGTACACATTGAAACTTGTTATAAATAAGATAAAATAACCTGAAAATCTATCTAAAATGAACTTGAAGTCTTTTATGATGGTTTGAAACATATGTTTGGTTAAAAAATAGGGTTAGAGAAAGCTAAAACATCATCTCAAATTAAGTTTTGAGTTATAACCAATGATGATATAATTTTTTGGAGAAACCAAAATTAGTTGGATGCAAAACAAGAAAAATGGATGGTATAAAGAGTCAATGACCTTGTGAGCTTGTAACTCTTCATTTCTTGGTGATGGTGTAGGCACATCTCCACTTGCTAGAATTAACTTATGAGTTACAGCTAGTGAGGATGTAAAGTTGTAGAGAAAACATAAATAGTTGGATGCATAAAATAAGGAGTTGAAGAGGTTTGGTTATTATGAATATCTAGATAAGAATAAACTTGCACAATGATGTAATCCCATGCAATGTTAAAACCATTTTCATATTTTTAAAGTATTATGAACACAATATCATCTATATCACAAGCTCATATAGATAATTGAGAATATTTTATGTTAATCTGATATCATTGGATTAGAGGAGTCAGGGTTTTACTAAAATATGAAGGGGTCTTACATACCAATTTGGTATTTAGCTTGGTAGTGATATTTTGAAAATGATATTTTGGTTATATTATTTTGATGCATAACTTTGATACATGAGATATTAGAATATTATACTTACCTCTTTAAGGTTGAAATATGAAAATGAATAAAATGAAATAAAGCCACCCAATATAATATCTAAAATATTTATTTCTCTCAATTTTCTCTTTTTTGTGAAATAATTTTGATGAAATTTGAAAATTTGATTGTGATCCTTACTTCGCTTATAGTATAAAGGTATTTCTAGTATAACTAGACCCTTCCCCCAATTAACATGAGCTCCCATAATGTATTTCAACCCAATGTTGAGGTTAGTAATATTCAAACTAGTATGATCACAATATGAAACTTTACACTTTATCATCATCCTATTATGTATAACATTGAAAGGAATTATGTTTAGTGTAGTTATATAGAGAGAAATCCTACAACAAACTCTTTATTGAAATGTCAATCAATCTTCTAAACTGAGGGGTTACAACTTGAAATATTAGTAGCTTGCCTTGTTCTCCTATTTATCAAAATCAAGCTTAACTTAGCATTCACCATCAATTGCTCAAAAAATTTACCATTTTTATTTTGATTATCAAACATAAAGATTTTTTGGCAATTCATGCTCAATGGTGTGATATATTTCCTCTTATTCAATATAAAAAAATAACAAGATTAATATTTAAAGGGAAAATGGAGAAATAATTTGTGGTATAGGGGTGTTTTACTTAATTTGTGATTAATGTGATCTAAATAAGCTAAAACTATAATAAATAGATTGTATAAAATAGGGAAATGATTATAATAATGTGAATGTAAAAGGGTATTGCAATTAATATATTTAGAATTGATAAAAAAATGGAGGAGAGATATACTTAGCTTAATTTTGATTTATGTAATTCATTTTACTCATCACAATACTTGAAATGTCTTTGTATTTGCTTTGTAACCACAGTGATCAAAAAATATGATCTCAACCCCTATGTGACCATTGTTAGTGAAGCTCAGACCCCTACAACAATAAATTTTGTCCAAGCTCTTTTAGTATTGTCCCTGTTGATTGTGTAGGCTTGTGTCAACTCATATCACTATGCTTACACTTGTAGATACCTCTGTTATGTGTGTTCACCCTCAGTCATGTGCACTAATCACTATAATGCTTCTTTTTCCTTTGAAAACTTGATCATACTTTTAACATGAGATGACCCTTGAAAAAGGATTTATAAATTTGGGTTGGATATCCCCAAATACTCCTCATATGGTTATTGTGTGTTTCCAATGTTCTATAATTTGAAGAGGGTTCAAACTACAAATTTATTCCACCTAGGTGTGTGTGTGTGTACCACCATGCTAAAATTCAATGTAACATTTGGATTTTTGACACTTGACACCATGTAACTTTGACCTTCATTTTATATGCAAACTTATCTATAGGGTCTCTCCTTTGAGAGTTTTTTAGATATATATGCCTTTGTGATAATGTCTCAAGAGAGTAATGATGGATTTATATATCTTTTAAGATATTCTTAATATAATGGTCTAGTGACTATAACCTTATGATTTATTTGTATTTATATATTAATCTTTGATATTTCCTATTATGAATGACCAATGAAATGTGTCTTGGTTGACTTAATAGAGACATCCTAATTTTAAAAGTAATTATTGAGTGTTGTTAGGCACTATTGGTGGAGACTGACACATTTGGAAAAACTATCATTGTCTAACTGTTAAAGGTGATCGTAAATATGTGTATTTTAAATTAGGTTAGACAAGACAATAGGTACTTGGGCATATAGGGTAAAGTGTGCACAATATTCAAATGTTTGATCAAAGTATATCTATATCAAAGTGTGTTGAATTTGATGTTTCCAAGTGACTAATACCAAAGTTTAGGTGTATACAAATTGCCCCTTTTAGTTTAGTATTGAAAATTCTAGATTAAAAGGATACAAGAATAAATTTGGTACCTATGATAAACTACACTTCGTGTTGACAAGTATGTCCTAGATGTCCCACTTACTCCATGTAAAACCTACTAGGAAACATGTATATATCAATGCCCACTCATGATATAAAATATGAAATAATCTAGATCATTGAATTATTTTAAATTGAAAAGTCAAGAAATGAATACACCCAAGGGTATGTAAACCAATCTACCATTTATTAATTTTTTTTGGATAATTCCATGAGGTGATTATTCCCCAAGGATATACAACCACTAAAACCATGTGTTGAGGAGTGTCAATGCCTCAACCACCATAGATAAGGAAAAGTTTCATAAGTTAAGCATTATAGTAACCTTAAATTTACTACTCTAAATATGATAATAATTTTTTTGTGAAACCCAAAAATCAGGCTTGGACGCAAAGGTGGACCTAAAAATAGGTTTTTATGTTAAGGTGGAACCCAAAAACATGTTCGTATGCAAATTAAAACTTTAAATCAACTAATTTTGATGGAATTTAGATCCAAAGTGCATAGGCAATACCATCACTCCCCATCAATCCATAGTATAGAAAATAGAAAAGTGCTTGTATGAAAAACATTCATGCCCCAAATTTGATCATCTGTACCTCAAAGTGATATAAAATCTCATAATCTATTTATTAATATACTCAATTTGACCCATATAATTTATCTTATAATGTCATATAATGTTCCCTATATTCCTCACAATCACGTATAATTCCCCATATATGCCTCAATCTATCCAACATATCCCATCTAAATCACACAATATGACACAAAGTATGAACTATCTTTTTGTCATGGCTTGAATCTCTAAGACAAGCCCACTATGTGCCCCTTTTGATATGAGGGATGAAGCCTATGAATCACTCGTCTCATTAGAAAGAGTTATGCACATGACATGTTATTTAAAAACAAATTTAATCATGTAAATTATTTACAAAATATGATAAGGTATGTCATCATATAAATATTTGATCATTTAAGTATGTATGAAACATATTATCTAAGACAATAGGCATACAAGTGTCATTTCAAATAAATATAATAATTAGACACAAGTTAATAAGCATTACAATAGATGCATGATAGAAATCATGGCATGCCACACAATATAAGTATGTGTGATATAAATCACTACACCAAGCTCAACAATAGTCATATATGAAACTATACACACACATAGACACACAATATCATGGTCATGAAGCACACACGCACTTAATACATGACATGATTGTTACTTGACTCCAACTTGACACAGTAAACATGGCCATGACATAGACTAGAGGATGTTCTAACACAACTGACACATGACAAAATCAATGCACTCATAGGTCACGCAATATAGAGCACATCAATGATCACACAATGTAATAATAAAAATTATCAAACATGCATAAAGTAAGCAATGTTAGTCTACATAATCAATCAATATCATCATATAGTATAGTAAAACACAATATCCATAATAAATAACATTATATCAAGTATCAGTAAGATAAAGTCATGTGTAACAATCTAATATTATTAATGAGCTAATATAGATAGATATAACCTGATAAGTGTATAATAATTCCCCTAGTGTAGACATGCCCTTAATATAGAAAGGTAGTTCATACATGTAAATAATTTCATACATATGTATGTCTATGTGTTATACATAACATGTATGTCCTACCTTCCACTCATGTATACCATGAAAATCATGTATGTAGAAAATGGATATGTAATTCACCATGTATATAATAAATAACAACAATCAATCATGTATGTAGTAGAAATACATGTCATGCATAGATCCTAGTTTTATATATTTTTTATTTTTTTTCATTTTTTGTATTTTTTGAGTCATGTTCCTACTAACCAATTATCCCATCAATTGGATGATCACATGTAGGGAATAGATTGATAGATGTGAATGTTAGACATGGTGGGTGAGGGTTAACATTTACATCATTTTTTGAATCAGATAAGTGATCATGTGCTATAAAATATCCATCATAGTCATCATAGTCAACATGATCATGTAGATGTTGCATAGCTATATTAGTCATAGTAACTTCTGGATGTTTTTATATGTCAGGAGAATGTCTTGGTGTTCATTATGGAATATGAACACAAGATTTTAGAACTATATAAGGACATGATGAACTAAGTAATCTCTATTAAAAGTTAATAGGTCACTGATATAATGGACATTGGAGTATTGGTCTCTTAGGAAAATAAATTACTTGTCTCTAATTTGTCTTTATAGGATGAACCTATATAGTTTGTAAATTAGGTTGTGGTGGTGGTGATAGATTAAAAAATATTTGGTTGAATGGGGTAATCATATGGAATACCTAAAATTGTAATCACTTATTTGATATAGATATACTTTAAACATTGATGTATTGAATATAGTATTTCACATATATTATATATCCATAGACATCCTCATAACATGTTGAACACCCTATTATTGGGAAAAACTAAGAACCATGTATACATAGTTATGGGCCACCATGAGTGGTAACACAATAACTCCAAGAGGGTTTTTTAATTTTTCATTGGATCATTTTACCATTTTAGTTATACTAATCAAATATCTATGTGTGTATCATAGACTAGTAACCAATTTCATAGTACATATGTTTTCACTTGCCATGTTATACACCATAAATCTATGTATAATACATGATTAAATAAAAGAACATATGAACAAAGGTGAATTAGTAAAATAATCATCAATATTATCTATCATCAAATGTGATTTAAGGTCTTTATACATGTATATCTTTAAGTCTACCAATAGAACCATTAATAGGATGAGCCTCCTTAGTTCTAGAAACATAAGAAGTCAAAGGAGGATATGCATTATAAGTCATATGTACCTCAATATTAGCCTTGGTTTATTGTCCCATATGTTTTGGAAATGGATCAAAAAAATATATTAAGCTTCACATTAGGTTGTGCAGCTAAATCATTCATAGGTGTATTAAAATCATTAACCTTAATAATGCCATTCTCAAATAAATATTGTATCTTATGTCTCAAAGTATTACATCTATTGCTAGAATGTCCTTTTCATCTATGTCAATCATAATATTTATTGATATTTAACCCATTAGGTTTTTCCTTTTTCATATCAAACTCCATTGGTATATGTAGAGATATGATATTTCACTTGAGTAAATTTTGAAACACCTTATGAGGAGCTTTCGATAATCGTGTAAATTCCCTCCTTTGAGTATTCAAAAGGACAAGCCTATTAGTATGTTGTGAAACCATATTAACTATTTTTTAAGCCTAATTCTTAGAATAATTTCACTTAGATTTGAAATTTAGTCTACTTTTAAACTTGACATTAGAAGAAATTGCATAATTTGTCCCATAATTTATCTTATTCATAGAAATTAAATTATCCTCATGATATTTAACTATATGGCACATATCATCAAAAGATTAGAAAAATTTCAAAATAATTTATTTATACTAATTGATAGGATAAATGTTTATTTAAATATGTCTTTCAATTTATTATCAAGCATTGGATTTTTAATTTTTGAAAGCATAGTATTATAATGAAGCATATAGTCACTAATGGGCTCATTAGGTCCTTACTTGAGTTTTGCAATTTGAGCATAGGAGACCTTCTCACTAATTTTGATATAAAATTGATCTAAGAATTGATAAGCCAAAGAATTTAAATAATGTAATAACTATAATGGAATGTAAAAAAACCATCACAAGGCATAGTTCTTAAGGCTCTTAAGAAAAATCTTGGTTAACAACTTATCATTAGAGAAATAATGTAAGCACAGTAGATGGAAGGTTATAAGAGGTTATTTTGGATCACATCTACCATATTATGGTTTAATCTTAGGTGAATTAATCCTATAGGAAAAGGACAAGTGGAAATATTTGGGGCCAAAATATTGTTAAAGAATTATATAGAGTTTTTTGAATAGCCTGCTCTAGAAGAACCTTGCTCTATTTGGGAAATCTTGGCTTCTAGATCGAGAAAAGTTTATTTAAGATCTTGATTAGTAGGCATAGGAGATTGATTAAGAATAAATAATGTCACATTAGTAGCAATATCATGAGGAAAAAAAATGTGTTTCTTAATAATAGCCATAAAACCCTAAGGATTAACTTGTATTACCCCCACATAATGTGTTGGAAATCACTTGTGTAGCCTTAGGTATAGACACATGAACACCTATTGTAGAATTTATAAATTTAAAATATGGATTGGATCATTCATAAGTTAATCATTTTAGTCCTAAGATGTTTTTTTGTTAGCATTTTTTGCATGCTTAATCTTTAAAATATTCTCCCAAGAATGGACGTCTAAAACCGATGACAAGAAGATCAAACACATTAATTTGTTGAAGATAAAAATTAAGAAATGAGAATAAATTATAATATATTTATTTAGAAATGTTGATGGATTTTATAACAAATTATCAAAGCTAAAAACTATCATAACTCTCAAAATGATCATAACTCACAACTAAGTATCTCACCATAATCCACAAGACTCCAAATATTCTATGTGTGTAGCTTACAATATGAGAGGTACATATATATGAGAAAGGTAAATAAGCCACCAAATCATCATACATGTGGGACTAACTTCCAAAAAATAGGTGAAAAATAGGCATGACCTAACATCCTTAGGTATGCGAGACTATCTTCCCTATGGATAGATAAAACACCTAAGAAAGCTAACTAGAAGTGTAAGAAAACCCTAAATACCAACACACCACCTTAAGCATAGCGTAGGTGGGTTGAAGAAATGGATCTTGGAAACATAGATTGATGAGGTACCCAAGTAAAAAATAATCTCTCATAAAGTAGATAAAAGGATAAAACCCTAAGAAAAACTTACACCCCCCATGCGCCTCGCCCCCCCCTCCCCCCCCCCCACAAAAAAAAAGAAGAAGAGAAAGAGATAATTAGAAGTGAGAGATAAAATACCCCATTAGAAGCTAAAACTATTATAGTCACCTTGAATCCTATAAAATAGGGCCCATATGTGCCTCCAAAAAGAAGAGAGAGAAGTTAAATGTTGAATTTTTCATGGCAAATGTTTTAGTCAGTCCCTCTATAATAAATTATGTCCCTTCCTTTCAAAATAAATAAAACTCGAGTAATCAAACCACTAAATTCCTACTCAAGTGGAATGCAAGTATGAATAAAGATGTACATCTCTATAAAATGCTCAAATATCTCCCTGTTAGTGCTCAAATGTGTCAAATTTTGATATGGAATTATAGGCCTAATTGTAGAATATGACAATAATGAAGAGCATAAAATGAAGGAGAGAGGGTAGGAGGGTTTATAAGTACCCTTAATACATCTAGAGAAGAATATGCAACTCCATGAAATTTATCATCAAAGAAAAGGCAAATGTCCTCAATGGTGTCATCTAGATATGAAATATGAGACTCTACAAACAAATAAAAGATGTTTGGTGTAAAACTACCCTAATAAGGTAAATATAGAAGACATATATAATCCTAGTGTAAAGAATCCCTAGAAACTATCAAAGGAGTAACTCTAAACTCTGTAGTAGCAATAAGGGAAGGTGGAATATTAATGCATGTCATATGACTACATTGCACATCCCATAAAATTTCCTATAGTGAATAATCACTATAAGCTCTTGATGAAGTGACAGTGAACTCATAAGTAAAAACATCTACAAGTGTGCCCATAATATGAACATTAATGGATGAAATTTCCAATGCTATAATGCAAAAGTCCTCAACCATAGATGGGGTCTCTGAAGGAAGAGAATGATTGGTATCATGAACATGTAAAATATTCTCTATGTAAGCATCAATATTAAATGAATAGTCAATGTTTCCATACAAATTTTGCATGAATGTCCAAGTAGTTAAAGGGTACTCAGTGTACTCAATCTAATATAGGATATCCTCAAAAATAATGAGGCCACAAGTCCATATACCATGTTGTTATTATTAATCCATGCATTTTTTTGTTCATAGTCCTTTGGCTTATGAATGAGTCCAAGGAGATAGGGTAGTAGATCATGATCCAGGCAATGATTCATTATCCCATTCTTCTAGGACAAATAGTTCTCTAAATTCAGTCGTACAACATTAATAAGGTCTATAAAGATACCCTCCTTAACTATTAATGGTGAACCCACCAAATTTTATCACTTTATAATTTTAGTGTGATTATAAAATAAATGGAACCAATGGAATAGGAACATAAAACCATACACTTTTATGAAAGTGAAACTCAAATATGAGTAGCCAATCAAAAGTTATTATAAAATATGATTTCCTATCATTAATGGTCTATTTTAATGATTTTTCACAAAAATTAAATGCACATAAGTAAAAAAGAGTGGACATAACCTTACAACTATTAATTTGAACACAAATTGAACCATAGATCATTATAAAGTCTCAAACAATCTACCCATAATATATGTTTTTATTTAACAACAAAAGACTTTAGAAATAATCTTCATATTTTTTATAGTAGAAGTTAGTAAAAATAATATAAATTTTGCATTTCTCAACAAAATTCAAAAGTTCAAAATGATTTTGAAAGCTAAAAAAAAATCACACAAGACCTAAATGTTTTTTGGCATGATTATATATAGTTAGAGAGTTTTTTGTAAAAGAACAAATGTGTTTTTTAATGAAAAAATGTGTTTGCAAAGAGGTTGGTGATTCAACATGCATAATGTGTGTCTCAACATAAAGGATTTTGTTTCCACAAAAGAGATCATCAGGCCATGAATCTTAGAAGAAGCCTTTAAAGTAAATTATCACTAAGCATCTTTCCAGATAAGAGTTATATGGAGTGAAAAATGCTATGAGGCTATGGAGGACACATCACCTTAGTCACTCAGGCATAAAATGAAAAATTATTTAGCATCCTCATTTTAGGTTTGCATCAAAATTTTATATCCCAATACATAATAAATAATACATATAAAGACAATGCCTTGACTAATAATAAACAGGCAACTACATGACAAAGCTAGTGACAAAGAGAGAATAACTATAGATGGACAAATTGATCCATATATTACCTCTTAATAGTTGATGGAGAATACAACATAATAATCAACTCATGATTTCAAACTATTACAATAGAATAAAATAGGTGATCATTACACAAGTACTTAGAGCTTTGATACCATGAAAGATTCACCCAAGAATGGATGTCCAAGACCAATGAAAATAAGATCAAACACACAAATCTATTGAATCTAGAAATCAATAAATGGGTATAAGTTGTAATAGATGTATTCAACAATGGATATGGATTGTGTAATAAAGGTTCAAATCTCACAACTCTCATAACTATCAAAGCTATCATAACTCGTAACTAAGTATCTCAGCAAAATCCATAAGACTCCAAATATTCCATGTGTGTAGCTTATAATATGAGAGGTACATATATAGGAGAAAGGTAGATAAGACACAACATCCTCATGCATTTGGGACTAACTTCCTCAAAATAGGTGAAAGATAGGCATGACCTGATATCCTTGGGCATGTGGTACTAACTTTCCCAATGACCAAATAAAACACCTAAATAAGTTAACTAGAACTGTAGTAAAACCCTACACACCAACAACCTTGAGGATAATGTTCAAAATTTTATCCAAGTCATTAGGTTACATATTAACCCGATTTACAAAAATTGAAAGTGCCTCTACTTATGTAATATCTACACATTAATCTAATTGGAATGTATTCTATGATGATATTTATTATTATGTTCATTATCATTTTCAAGATCATGCATAATATTATTGATAACATGTTCCTCTATGTCTATGTATTTGTTATCAACATTTGCATTAATATAAGAAGGAATTTTCATTTCATCAATTTTATCCATTTTAAATTGTGTACAAACACATGGTTCAATCAGAGGAATATGATTATAATCAATTTCAACACCACTTAACCTAGAACTTTACCTTAAATGTATAAGATATCTAACCTACTTATTGTCATAGAATACGTTCATGAAAACATTAAGAAACCCAAGGGAAAATGCATAGACTACTACCTAATAAGGAGAAATTAGAAATCAGATTTAAAATTGAAACCTTAATGCAGGATAAATTTGAAACCCTAATAAGTAAAGATGAAACCCTAAGGTATAAAATAACTAGGGTTTGCATGCTCAATTCAATGATCTTCACCAAAATATTTTATTTATTTTGTAATTAATGTGATATAAATAAGATAAAACTATATTTATTCATATTTTTTAAAATAGGATAATAATCATATAAATATGAATGTAAAAGGTACATTGATATTTAACTTACTATATTTATAATTGACAAAACAATGTAGGATAGATGTAATTAGCTTAATTCTATTATTTGTGCTCATCATTATCGCTAAAATGTATCTTGATTTGTTTTATAGCTACTAATATTAGGAGATAGGAGCAAAAAATATGCATGGATGTTGTCAGTAAAGCTCATACCCATGTGGTGATCAATATTGTCTAGGATCTATTAGTAATATCCATGTTGACTATGAAAGTTTGTGCCACCTTAGGGAATTTTGCTTGCACATGTAAATAGTTCATATGTGTGCATTTTACCTTAGTCCTATATATTAATCCCTATTTTTAATCTCCTTACTTTAAAAACTTAATCACACTTTTAACACAATGTGACCCTTAAGAAATTAGTTATAAAGTTGGGTTGGATAACCTGAACCATTCCTTGGTGTGTGACTAGTATTGCCTATGTTCCAATACTAAGAATAATGATAAAAGTGTACACCATTATATATCATAGGTGTGTGTGTGAACCATCATGATCATGCTAGAATATAATTTAATGCTTTGATTTTGACATTTGATACCATGCAACTTTGACATATGTTTTGCATGTAGAGTTCGCTCTTGGGTTTCTCCTTTTAGTGGATTTCAAATGTGTATGCCTTTATGATAATGTATCAAGAGAGTTATAATGTATTTATCAAGATTTCAAGTGCTTATAAATGTAATGGCCAAGTGAGTATAAACTTAGGATTGGTTTTTATTTATAGATAACTCTTTGATATTTCTCACTATAACAGACCATGAAACATGTCTAGAGCAACCTAATGGAGACATCCCAATTTAGAAAGTAGTTGCTAAGTGTTCCTTGACCCTATTGATAGATGCAGAAATGTAAAAAATACTATAATAGTCTAACTATTTTTGGTACTATCTTCAAAGGGAAAATTATTCATTACTGTAGACAATATGTT
Organism: Torreya grandis; assembly: GCA_037957365.1. Taxonomy (NCBI): domain Eukaryota; kingdom Viridiplantae; phylum Streptophyta; class Pinopsida; order Cupressales; family Taxaceae; genus Torreya; species Torreya grandis. Next base: position 30,776 of record JARHVA010002976.1, read on the forward strand.
TAGGATTATGGAGTGTTATTTTACATGATAGGTTGATCTTGAATGCATATTGGTAAACTAACTTAGCCAATACAATATGTGGGTAGACATATAGGGGAAAGTGTGCACAAGATTCAAATGTTTATAAAAAGTCTAAGTATGTCAAAGTTTGTAAATTTTGGTATTGCCAAGTGTCTAATATAAAATTTAGGTGTCTAGAAGGGGATTTTCTAAACATTGTTGGACTAGATGGATTATTATTGTACACCAGATCCATAACCCACATAAAATTAAATTGAATAGAATCATGTACTTGAAGGTTATTGGGATCAATATTGTAATTGGAACCCCTACCATAGAAAATTAGCACAAATTAATTTGCATAGAACTTATTTCAACCACCCAATGAAGAAGAGAATGGTTCTTTAACATTTTTCCACAATGGAATGCCACATAATGTAGTATGATTCTTTTCATAAATTCTCTTATGTTGCAATGGAGTAAAATTTTGAATAAATATATCCTACATAGGCAAGGTTTAAGCCACCCACATAGCCTAATATGTCAATGATAAGGCCATTGTTCAAAGGTATAACATGTCTATCATTTATGAAGATAGTTTAGAGCTTTATGAGACTTACTAATCAAAACCAAATTGTGATTTAAGTTTTGTACTATATGAAGGTTATTTATGAGTCTCAATTCTATTTAAAAATTCAAGCATTGACTTTCTAGAGTTTTTAGCCACAAAGGTTGCATTCTTACATTGAATTATCCTTCGTGTATAAACAAAACACTTAAATATACACATAGATAATTGGAATCAATAGTCCAATAAGGAGAAGAGGGTGATTTTAGATTTGTAGAATCAATTTAAAGATGCACTAAAGAGACATATCATATTTAGGGTAGTAAGGTATGCATTTAGAAGAATTTGAAAATAGTTTTTTGGGGATTATGAATCCATAAAGGATGTGAAGGGAAGGCGGAGCAAGAAGTTAAAAGACTAATCAAAATCTATTGTCATGAATTTGAGGTATAAGAGATGACTAATTATTGATCTATGAATGGTAGAAATTGAGGCTGAAATTAAAAATATATATTTACATATTTATTTTTTTCATCTTGAATAATAAGAAGAATTCTCTACATGTCTATCACATAACATGTGTCAAAACAAATATTAGAAGAATAAAAGAAATACACAATGACCAATTCTCTATTCCATCTTGTGTAATAATTCAATGCTAAATAAATTTATTATGGTTTATATTTCAATAAAAATTTAGATTTGTAGCTATTAAGGTTGATTGATTTACTTATCAAATAATAAAGGATAACTCAAAATCTATTCCTACCAAGTTTGACCTAATTAAAAAATAATAATTAATACCAATGTTAAACTCATTCTACACAAAAAAAGACTATTCTAAGTAAAACATTGTGACTAGAATGTAAATAATTATTCAAATTTTGATATGCTTCCATGCTAACACATATTGTTTAGAATATTTATCAAGTCAAGGTATCAACTCTGGGTATTCTTGTTATTTTTTGATGATGAAAAAAATTCTATTATGACTAATGAAAACTCAAGTAAAGATAAAAATTAGTTGCTTACATTGATCATAAACTCTTATATAAATTGACTAAGAAATTTTTTTCTTAATAGAAGTTAAGTATACTATATTAAAACATACCTCATAAAAAAATATTTCTATTACATAGTTCTAAAAATATTCTTATTTTCCTATGATTTTAGCACTTAACAAGATTCATCTCTCACAAGTAAAGAAGCAATATCCATATTTGAGACAACCAAAGAAAAATTACCATAATTTTATGTTTTTAGTATTTACCTCAACAAAACTATGACAAGTTCAATTTTATGTTGTTAAGATTTACCTCAACAAAACTATAAGTTCATTTCTAGTCTAATTATACTTTTTATTGGTATCTTTATTTCATAAGGCTTCAAAGTACGCTTCATGAAAACCATGAGTCTTAATTTCATTAATTTTTTATGGTTGAGAAAATTATTAATGTATGTGAAAGTGAATCAAATCATTAACTTTTGAATATTAACTTGCTAAATTTTTTAAATATAAATATTCTTTATGTTTTTTTTTTAATGGCGAATGCAAGAGAGGTTACATACCTTTAAAATATAATTGAATCTTGTTAGTATGTTATCAAGATTACTTTTTCCAAATATAAAAGACAAATAAAATTGATACTAATTTTCTTTTCAAAACTAAGAAATTATTATCAAGAAAACAATACAAACTAAAAACATATGAAACAAAAAATTGAGCTTATAACTTCTATTATTACAGATTGTAAACCTCATGTTTTATTTATATTGTGATTAATAAAATCTAATAAGATGAAAATATGAGTATTCAATTTATATGAAATAGGGTATTAATCATACAAATCTGAATGTGAAAGAGGTAGATTGATATTACACTTACTATATTTAAAATTGATAATGTAAGAGAGAAATGATTCATGTATCTAATTTTTTATTTCTATTTCTCACTAAAATCATCACAGTCCCTTAAAATGTCACATGTCTAATTTTTATTCATTTAGATTAGGAAATAAGACCTCAAACATTACTTAGATGCTTCTAATGAAGCTCAAACTTGTGTAATGAATGGTACTATCCAAACTCTATAGGTATTTCCTATTTGACTATGTAGATATGTTCCACCTCTGATCATTGTACCTATGCTTATACACAATCTTTATATGTGTGTTTGATTTTGGTCTTGTGTGTTGATCCCTATTTTACTTCTCCTTCCTTTGAAATCCTGATCACACTTTTGACACAATACGCACCTTGAAAAATAAGTTATAAAGATAGGTTGGATAGCCTCAATGACTTTCCACTAATTGATTGAGAATTTCCTACATTATATTACTCAAAAGAGGGTTCAAACTACATGTCATTCTTTCAAATAGATCTATGTGTGCACTATCATGATCAATCTAGAATGTGATGCAATGTTTGGATTTCAACACTTAACATCATGCAACCTTGAATTACATTAGTATTTAGACTTGGCTCTAGTATTACTTCTTTAAGGGGTTTTCAAATGTGTATGACTTTGTGACAATGTATCATGAAAGTATGAATTTATTTCTCAATGTGATTACCAATTAGTGACCAAGCTAGCAAGTGAGTATGACCTTAAGATCTATTTATATTTGTAGTTGACTCTTTGGTGTTTCATGTTATGATCAACCCATGAAACATGTTTAGGCATACCCAATGGAGACATCCCAATTAAAAATTAATTGTTGAGTGTTCTTGGATTAGTAAAGATAGACACCTTCAACAAATTATAACTATCTAACTATTACTAGTATTATCTTGGGAGTAAAAATAAATTGAGGTATGGCAACAATCTACTTAGGACTATGGAAAGTTCTTGCATAAAATACGGTGATATTGAATATGTATATTTGTGAATTAGGTTATCTAAGATAATAATTAGGTAGAGGATAGGGAAAAGTGTGCACAAGAGTCAAATGTGTACGCAAAAATCTAAGTATGTCAAAGTGTGCCAGAATTAATGTTTCCAAGTGTCTAACACCAAATTTAGGTTTCTACAAATGCCTCCCTATTTATTCTAGTATTTAAAATGTTAGATTAAAAGGATAAAGGAAGAATATTTTTACATGTGATTAATCACAGTTGGTGTTGAAAGGTATGCCCCAAATTTCCCACTTGTTACATGTGAAACCCTATAAGGAAACATGTATAGAAAACGTCCACTCATGATAAAAAATATGAAATTAATTTGGATCATTTAATTACTTGAAATTGAGAGGTCATGAAATGAATACATCTGAAGGTATTTGAACCAAATTACTATTTTTTAACTCATTTATAGAATGCCTTGGGGATATTTTGCCCCAAGGAGATGAAATGGCTAAAATAATGTTTAATGAGTGTTAATTCCTCATTCACCATTAGATATGGAGAAGTGATAGAAGTTGAGTGGCACATAAACCTCAACTATACTACTCTAAATATCATCAAAAATATTTTGTGGAACCCTAAACCAAGTTTGTATTTAAAGTTGAAAACCCAAAACAAGTTCATATGTAAATAAAAACTATAAATCAACCATTGTAGATATATTTTAGATCTAAATTACTTATGTAGTACCATTTTACCCCATCAATATACAACATATAAATATAAAAGTGTTTACATGAATAATATGCATTCCTCAAATTTGATTCATTTCTACCTCAAAACAATAAAGAATGCCGTAATCAATCTACCATAGTGTAATTGAATGTATATCAATCTTCTCAATTTGACCTATATAATATGTCTCAAAAATTTATCGAATATTCCAACTATTCCTCACAATTGTATATAATCCCTCACATGTCTCAATATATCTAATATGTCTAATCTATCCCATGTAAATCATATAAAATGACCCAAACTGTTATATATATGGTTTTCACAACTTGAATCTTTTAAAACAAACCCATTATATGCCACCATTTTGGTACGAGTGATGAAGCCTGTGAATCACACATATCAAGAGAAAGAGCTATGCAAACCATGTGTTATATATAAAAAAGTAATCATGTAAATTATGTGCACAAATATGATTATATATGACATCATATAAATATTTTATCATTACAACATGTATGAAACATGTAATCTAAGGCAATAGGCATACTAGTGTCATGTAAAATAAATATAATAATTAGAAATGTAGTAATAAGAAACATAGTAGATGCATGATATAAATCATGGCATCACACACAATAGAGGCATCCATGTTATAAATCAAAACACCAATAAAAAATAGTCATAAATTTATCCTCACACACACATACACACATAATATCATGATCATGAAGCATACAATCACTCAAGATTTGTGACACACTCTAACTCAAATCTAATGTGACATGACCATGACATGGATTTGAGAAACCTTTGACAAATGACATGAAAATACATAATCAATGCACTTATAGAACACATAATATAACACACATCAATAATCACACAATGTCATAATCATCACCATAAAACATGCATGGAGTACACAATGTTAGTCTACATAATCAATCAATATCATCATCTAGTATAACAAAGCATATTATACATAGCAAATAACTATCCAGAAATTATAAGCAAGATTAAGTCATGTGTAATAGTCTACTATGATTAATGGACTTGTGTGTGTGTGTGTGTGTGTGTCTTGATAACTATGTGAAGATGCCCCTATTTAAGGTATGTTACCAATGAAGAAAGGTTGCCCTTGAGTGTAAATAATTTTATGCATATGTATGTCAATTTATCATATGTAACATGTATGTCCTACATCCAACTCATTATATCATGAAAACCATGTGCATAAAAATTGATATGCAATTCAACATGTATTTAATAAATGACATTAATAAATTGAGTATACTATAAAAACATGTCATGCATATGTCCTAGTTTTGTAATTTTTTAATATTTAAATTTTCAATTTTCAATTTTTGTCATTTTTTGGTTTGTATTTTTGAAATTTAAAACATGTCCCTACTAACCTATGATCCCATCAATGGTATGCTAACACATAAGTCTTTGATTGATCTATGCTAGTGTCACACACCATGGATGAGGAGTAATATATGTATAATTACCAAAATCATAGAAATGATCATGTGTTATATATTATCCAACATCATCATCATAGTCAACATAATCATGTAAATGTTGCATAACTATAATAACATAGTAATATGTAGACTTCATTATATGCTAGGAGAATGTGTCAGTGTTCAATGTTGAACATGCATGAAATATCTGTGTCTAAATATCTTAGGTCATGATGGACTAGGTAATGTCTATTTAGCTTTAATAGATTATTGATGTAATGGATTTTGGATAATTGGTCTTCAAATAAGATCAATTACTTATCTTTTATTTTCCTTTGTAGGATGAATCTATACAAGTTGTATAATAGATTCCTATGAAGGTGAAAGACTAAATGTATTCAGTTGAATGTGATACTTATATTAAATACCAGAACTATAACCACTCAATTTCTATAGATATACTTTAAGCATTGATGTACCAAATATGGCATTCTACGTATCTTATGTTTTTATGGATGTCATAATAGCATGTCAAATACCTTGTTATTAAGAAAAATTAAGACCCAAATAGAAATGGTTATAAATCCTATCATAAGTGGTAACAAAATGCCCCCAAGAGGGTATGGCCTCTTTCCATAAATTCTTTTTAACATAGTAGTCGTACCAATCAAATATTTATGTGTGTACCCATAGACTAGTAAGCAATGTCATAGTGCATATGTTTTCACTTGACCCATTATCCACCATAAAACTATGTGCATTGGTAGAATCATCATCAATAATATCATGGTCATTGAATGTATTTTTACTTATATATATTTAAGTGTACAAATAATATTATATCTACAATGAACCTCCTTAGTTCAAAAAGACTTATAATTATAAGAGGATATGCATTGTAAGTTATATGCACATCAAGATTAGTCATAGTTTCTTAAGCCATATGTTTTGGAAATGGATCCAAAAATAACTTAGGTGTATAAACATCACTAAGCTCAATAATTTTATCATCAATTAAATCTTGTATCTTAGGTATTAAAACATATAATCTATTAGTATAATTTCTTACGTGATTATTTTAAGCACAATATGTTAAACATTATCATTGATTAAGGGGGAGATTGTTTAACATTGTCATTGATTGATGAGTTGTTGGTATTAATGTTTTCATTATTGTCAAATATTTTTATAAAGGTGCATGGTTATTTCATTCATGTCAAAGGTTCTTGTAAAGATGAATGGTCAAGTAATCTATGAGGTATGTGTATGATGATTTATTTTGATTTTGATTACATAGTGAGTGTTGTTGTATGAGAGCATTAATGTGAGAGTATTATTTGAAGAATGTTCTTATGTCATTATTGAGTGATATCATTGAGAATCAACATGAGTAAGTATAGGTTAGTATTTCAAGTATCTAATATCTTACAAAGATTTATCTAGACCTTGTGAGAAGGTATGTACAAGTAGAATTATGAAATGAGTGAGCTTCAAATAAGTTATATGCTCTAAATATTTATGTAAGTAGTGTTGAAGATGATTTGAATGAGCTATGAAGATCCTTAGTGAAGCTCCAAAGAATGCTTCACAGTGTTTGAGCATGAGTGAGGTGTTTGATTTTGTACATGAGGTGTTGAAGACCTTGAAAATGATTAGAAGGTCAAGCTTCAAATATATATAAGAAGCTCCAAAGATGCTCTGTTAAAGATTATAAGAAGAGTGAGTGTATGAGGTTGATTAAGCATACATAAGAATCATTATAACACATGATAGTTTCAAGGTAAAGTCTACAAGGTGGATAGAAGGTCAGATTTAAGGCCTAATGAGACTTGCAAGTCAAGGCCTAAAAAGTAAAGAGAGAGATGGTGGTTAGATAGGGTATCAGGATCAATTTCCATGACATGCATGAGTAGGTGATCATTAAAAAGGTGATTCAATTTTTTTCAAGTATGTGCATAAAGTTTCAAGTCATGGTTTACAAGAAAAGGCTTGAAAAAGTATTTCAAAAGTCTCTTGAGTGCATAAAATAAAGAGTTATCTACCCAAGAAGGTTTTTGAAGTGCTTGTTGGAATGTGAAGCATCTGCATGAGGATATAATATATTAATGGTAGATGAGTAAGAGATCTAGCTGAAATTTACAAGCATTGGTTTGTAGAAAGATGAGCTAATTTTTATGAATGATTGTTAAGACTGGGAGTTAGTCTAAACCCTTAAAAAACCCTAATAATAACTTGATTTTGAATATCTTGTTCAAAAGAGTTCATAATGTTTTATATGGATAGACAAGTTATTGGAGGTTGAATTCAAATCTCCTAGGCATCTTTAGGTGTGATTGGTTTCTTAGGTGAGTGAGCAAACCCTACAAGCAAGTATTTATTCTTTAGACATCTATTTAGTAGATAGAGTTGAACACGTCAAAGTTGCTAGGTGGATAAAGATCAAAGTGTGAGAATTTTATTTTTTGTCCATGAAGGTTTGTGGATATTTTTCAGATCTCAAGTGTGAAATGTTGGTGATCCAAGTTGGCTAGTCGCTAACAGACCTAGTAGTGTAGATAGTAAGAAAATCAGGTAGAAGTGAGAAGGTGATTCTTGATGTGTTTTCATATAAGAGTGATGGATTTAAGTTCATGATGATGTTATTTGTGAATTTAATAATTTATCCATGCTTTTCATAATCTTTAAAGTCAGTGTAAGAGGTTGGAACATTGAAGCCAAAATGGCTTATCTAGCTGAGTGAAATCTGTGAGAGAGGTCAATAGATTGGTCTGTAAGACCAATAGTTTCCATTAGAATTGAAGCATCTGATGAAGTTTTAAATTAACCTAAGTTCATGAGGTTTTTTAATATGTAATTTTTTCCATATTATTTTTGAAAAATTGAGTGTTTACCTCAGTTATTCAAGATAGATTTTATGTATGTGCAGGGCTTTTATAAATAGTTTTTTGAGAAAGGGTTCAAATGGTGATTAGACCTAAAATGTGTTATGGACATAAATTAAAGTTGGATAAGGTTTATTAGAGTGTCATATGATGTTTTCCTACTATGTGAGTGTTTTAATATGATTCAAGAAGATCAAATGGTAATGTGTTGTTAAGAAGACCTATCAGGTCTCCTTAGAGCTTAAAAAGGAATAAAGGTTATTTGAGTTATGACAAAACTAACATATTGATTGATTACTTATTAAGGAATGTTATTTTAATATTTTAATACCTATTATATGGATGACCTAATAATATAATATTTTGTGGTTGATTAAGAAGGATATGATCAAGTGATTTGTATAAAAGTAAGGTAGTTTAGGTCTATTTGGGCATGCTTAGAGAGAGCAGAGTATAAGTGAATGATATATATATTTAGTGAGAAAAATTAGTCATGAAGACCATTAGAGATATGTTAGGAGTAAATAATAGAGGTTATGCATATGAGGATCAAGTTTAAAAGACCTAATCAAGCCATAAAGAGGGCTAGTTGAGCAAAGAAGGCTAGAGGCCAATTTGAGAGGGACAAAACTAAGCGAAGAGATAAGGATGAAGATCAGCATATATTCTAGAATAAACAAAGGGTTTCTAAAGGTGATTAAGTAATTAGGTGTTTGAGTTGGTGTTGAGTCATCTAAGGGTTTGGTTCCTTACAAGTGGGTGTTTGTTAAAACTTAGTTGAGTTGGTGCTGAGCTAGTTGGGGTTGGTTCTCCATGTGGAGTTGGTGCTTCACTAAATATTGGTGTTTGTCTTATAGGAAAAAGTCCATTTGCTTCATCAGTGTATTGTCTTCCTTTTAAGGTTTTCCCATGTATATTTTATGTTCATGTGTTTCATGCGTTTATGATTTGGTACTTATGCTTGCTAAGATGTACATGCTTGTTAGAATGGTTCATGTATGATTAAGTGGAATTGAATGAAAAGTTTTAAATAATTATTCACCCCCCTCATTCATTTAGATTCCAATAATTTTTATCATATCCTGGTCCTTTGAATCAGGTATAAAAACTTAAAGGAGATCCTAAGAAGTAAGGATGACTAGTAAACAAGCTTAAGGTGGTTTCTCTATCAATAAGGATCCATTATTCAATGGATCTAACTATGCCTTTTAGAATGTCATAATGAAGATATATATGATGTCACAAGGACATGATATTTGGTATTTATTTGTGAATGGTTATATTTCACCTCCTATTCCTCAAATAGATGCAGTAGGAAATAAGGATAGTGAAAATAACTCTATGGCAATGGATGTCATTATGTGTGGCCTATCAAATACAAAACTTTTAAAAGTAATGCATTATGTATCAATAAAATATATATGGGAAAAATTGAATACCATATATGAAGGAGACACAAAGGTGAACTTGGCCAAGTTACAAACCTATAGAAGATAGTTTGAAATCCTAAAGATGAATGAAAATGAAACCATTGTATCATACCTATTTAGGATTGATGAAGTTGTCAATATCATTAGAGGATTAGGAGAAGTGAAATAATCTACTATTGTCCAAAATATGTTAAGATCACTAAGTATAAATTTTGGCTTTAATGTGTTTGTAGTAGAAGAGATGTAAGATTTGGACAAGATAGATATGGATGGGCTTCATGGCATCTTGACTGCCTATGAGATGATAATAAAGGAAGGAAGACCTCCCAAGAAGGAAGTGGATTTCAAAGTTGAAAAGAAGTCAAAGGATAATAAGTTGAAGGATGATGTAGGTTTAGATATTGGTGATGATGAACTCATAGCTATGGTTTCTAGGAATTTAAGGTTTGGCTTAGGTAAGTACAAGGGTAAGTTGCCCTTCAAATGTTTTAGTTGTGTAAATATTAGTAACTTTTCATCCAAGAGTACTAACAAGGATAAATATGAGCATAATGATGGACATGATGAACATCATGAAGATGATAAAAAGTCATATAAGTCTAATAAAACAAGAGAGAGTTTAATAATAATGAAAAAAGGAGAAGGTAGTTCAAAAATAAGAAGAGTTTATATACCCAAAAAGATACCTCATCTGATATTAGTGATCCAGGCACATATGATAGTGATGATGGCAGTAATGAACCTAAACATGATAATAATGCAACTTTTTTCATGGTCATAAAATCAAGCAATGAGGGTTGATCAAATGTAAAAGGCCTTATGGTTGATTTATAATCAGTTGAAGAAGTATACTATGATAGTGAAGAAGGAGAAGTTGAAGTGAATCTTGACGTAGAGATGGTAAGTGCCCTATAGGAGTTAAAGTTTCAAAAAATAATAATCATAAACTAAGGTCATTAGTCAAGGATTATGAGGAGAAAATTGGTTTGTTTGAAGAAAGGCTAAGTGGAAACACCAAGGAGTATGATGCGATCATCAATAAAGTTGAGGCACAGATGGAGATTTTGATAACAAGTCTAAAGGCTAAAGAGGAATATTGCATCAGATATGGAAATTGAATAGAATCTCTAAAAGTTGAGTTGGATTAACCATCTAGAAAGGTGAAGAGATTTGGTAAATTTGAAATGAGTATTAAGGCTCTAGATGATATCTTGAGTAGAAAAAAGTTTGGAAATGACAAGATAGATCTTGGTTTCAAATAAGACCAAAAGAAGGCATCTCAAGACAAGGAGAAATTGTTGAAGACAATAAGGTCAACATGAAAAGATATATATGACAACCTAATGTTATAAGGTATGCTAGTTATTTCAATGGTTACTATTATATATGCACTCAATTTGGTCATAGAGTAATAAAATGTATAAGACCCTCCAATAATGAGTACTCATGGAATTATGGAAGGAGTCACAATTCACATCAGTCAAATGATATGTATAAGATGGGCTGTTATAGTTTTCATAATATATGACACATTGGAAGATTATATCCTAACATAGTTAGAAGGTCATTAAGTCAAGACAAAATTTTTGGAGCTATTAGAGTGTAGGAAAGAAGAAAAATGAATGTATGGAAACCAATGGTAGTAAAGATAAGTTATGATCAATATACAAGCTCAGGTCGATTGCTTGTGGAGATAGAGTATGTCGTAGATGAAAAATCAAGTAAGGAATGCTTATTTCTAGCTCACATTTATGATTAAATGGTTGATGATGAGATCAAGCCTATAGTGCTAATCAAGTCCAGAAGGATGTTGAATAATATTCAATCTTGTCAAAATAAGGAGATATGGGAATCTCCTAAGTTTATGTTTTTTTAGTGCCCTATGAAAAGAGGTGGTTCCATTAAGATTCATGGAGATATTCTTATATCAACAGAGGCATGAGGTTTCAATCAAAGAGGGTTTTTTTTAGAAGATTACAGGTTGTCTATGTTACAATCAAGGAGTTAAAGATGGATATCATCCATTCTTATGTTGATATCTCTATGGTTTAAAGTGTAGAAGGTAGCATGATGAGATATCTAAGGTTGTTATCAAGTATCTGAAGTCAAAATTGTAGACAATTGGTATATAAAAGGTAAGATTTTGATATCTATTTGTTTGAGTAGTTGATCTTGATCTAAGAAGATAAAGGGGGATTCCCTAATACTATATTTGGTATCAAGTATGGGATATTCTTGTGTATGGTCAAGATTTTTATCTTATTCTGATATATCAAGGAAGGTAAGTGATCTGAGTTCCTAGTTATTTTAAAGAATATATGTTTGGTCTAAGATGGAGCTTGATAGCTCTGAGTTCTTTGTCAAGAAAGTGATTGATTTTTGATATGCATGGAGTTAAGGAGATATTGTGTCTGAGATGCTTCATAGACTTTATTTGTTAAACTCTTGATGGATCAGATGGGAGAGTGACCTAATTGAGATAAATTTTTGAGAATGGTTGTCATAGTTTTTGAAGACTGTGTGCCATCTAGTGTCTTTGAGAGATGGTATCGGCTCAAAGGGAGAACGTATTATTTTAGTAGTTACACATGACCCTTGATGTCTAATATTAATAAAATCATCGTGGATGTTTGGTTTGAGGGGGAGATTTTCAAATTGCTGATTGAGTTTGATATATGTTAAAATAATCTTGTAATTTGAGTTCATTATGAAAGAGATGACAGTTGTGGAGGACCTTTATCATTAATATCAAATGGGGAGAAATATCTAAAAGGGAGAAAGAAAAGGAAAAATTAGAAAGGGTGACAAAAGGCAAGAACTAGGTCTAAGATATGATTGCCATCAAGAGTGGTTGACATAGTTTTCTGAGTGTGTTTTCCATCAATGACAAAGGGGGAGATTATTGAACATTATCATTGATTAAAGGGGAGATTGTATAACATTATCATTGATTTATGAGTTTATAATATTAATGTTGTCATTTATGCCAAATATTCTTATAAAGGTGCATGGTTCTTTTATTGATGTCAAAGGTTCTTGTAAATATCAATGGTCAAATAAGTTGTGAGGTATGTGTATGATGATTTCTTTTGGTTTTGACAACATAGTGAGTGTTACTATTGTATGAGAGAAATAATGTGAGAGTACTATTTGAGTAATGTTCTTATGTAAGCATTGATTAATATCATTGAGAATCAACATCAGTAAGTGTAGGTTAGTATGTCAAGTGTCTACTATCTTGTGAAGATTTGTCTAGACCTTATGATAAGGTATGTACATGTAGCATGATGAAATGAGAGATCTCTAAAGAATAAGTTGTATGCTTTAAATATATATGTAATTAGCACTAAAGATGATTAAAATGAGTTATGAATATCCTTAGTGAAGCTTTGAAGATTGCTTGACAGTGTTTGATCATGAGAGAGGTTGTTTAAGTTTGTACATGAGGTGGTAAGGACCTTAAAAATGATTAGAAGGTTGAGCTTTGAAGTTATGTAAGAAGATCTAAATATGATATATTAAAAATATAGAGAAGAGTGAGTGTATGATATTATTTGATCATACACAAGAGGCATCAAAACATAAGAGAGTTTCAAGATTAAGTCTATAGGGTGCTTAGAAGGTCAAATTCAAAGGCTAATAAGGCTTATAGGTTAAGGCCTAGAAAGTAAAGAGAGAGATGGTGGTCAAATAGGGTATCAAGATCAATTTACATGACTTGAGTGAGCAGGTGATCATTGAAAAAGGTGATTCAATTTGTTTTAACTATGTGCATAAAGTTTCAAGTCATGTTTTACAATAAAAGGCTTGAAAAAGTATTTCAAGGTCTCTCGAGTACAGAAAATAAAGAGTTATCTACTCGAGAAGGTTTTTAAAGTGATAATTGGCACATGAAACATATTAATGAGGATATAAATATTTCATGATAAATGAGGAAGTGTTATAACTCAAATTTCAAAGTATTGGTTTCTAGAAAGAGGAGTTAAGTTTTATGAATGATCATTAAGACTGGGAGTTGGTTTAAACCCTCAAAGAACCCTAACAATGACTTGGTGTTGAATATCTTATTATAAAGAGATAATAATGTTTTTAAATGGATATAAAAGTTATTGGAGGTTTAATTCAATCTCCAAATCATTTCCAATTGTGATTGGTTTCTTAGGTGAGTGAGAAGACCTTACAGGTAAGTGCTTATTTTTTGAAGATCTATTGTAGCAAACAAAGTTGACCGAATCAGAGTTTCTAAGTGGATTAAGATAAAAGTGTGAGATTTATTTTTCATGGAGGTTTTTGGATAGGTTATAGATCACAGGTGTGTAAATTTGGTGATCCAAATTATCCAGTCATCAATAGACCTAGTAGTGCAGATAGTAAGAAAATTAGGCAAAAGTGAAAAGATGATTCCTGATGTGTTTTCATGTAAGAGTGATGGATTAAAGTGAATAATTATGTTATTTTGAAATTGAATAATATATCCATACTTTTCAAAATATTTAAATTTAGTATAAGAGGTCAAAACATTAAAGCTAAAATGGCTTATCTGGTTGAGTAGAATCTGTGAGAGAGAAGGTCAACAAATTGATCTACAAGACCAATAATTTCCATTAGATATTATGATCTATTTGATGGATTTTTATATAAAGGTGTTATAATATATTTATCATTCATTGAAATACCTTAAATATATTCAATTAGGTGATAGAATTTAATGATTCCTTGATTGTGTTTTGAAGTCAATTGGCAGTTCTAAGTGAGCATCTTGTAGAGAAGAATTTGAGCCTGTATACCCTAAGTTGAAGCATCTGATGGATTTTGAGATGACCCTAAGGTCATGAGGTTTTTGAATATGAAATTTTTCTCCATTTTTTTTAAATTTAGTGTTTTCCTCATTTTTTCAAGATAGATTTTTTGTGTATGCACAAGCCTTTTATAAATAGTGTTTTGAGAAAGGGTTCAAATGGTGATTGGACCTAAAAGGTGTTATGGACCTAAATTAAAGTTGTATAAGGTTTATTAGAGTGGAATATTATGTTTTCCTACCATGTGAGGTGTTTTAATATGCTTCATTGAGATCAAATGGAAATATGTTGTTAAGAAGACCTATTAGGTATCCTTAAATCCTAAAATGGAGTAAGGGCTATTTGAGTTATGGCTGACCTAATGTATTGATTGATTCATGATTAATTCATGTTATTTTAGTATTATAAGACCTATTATATATTATAACTAATAAGATAAGAATGTTTGGCTGATTAAGAAGGATATGATCAAGTGACTTGTATAAAAATAAGGTAGTTTCGACCTATTTGGGCATGCTTAGAGAGAGAATAGAGTATATGTGAATGATAAAAATCTTTGATGATAATAAGGAAGTAATGAAAACCATAATATAGATATCATGAATATTTAATAGAAGTTATGAATATGAGGATCAAGGTCAGAAGACCTAATCAAGCCATAAATAGGGCTAGTTGAGCGAAGAAGGCTAGAGGCCAGTTTGAAAGGGACAGAAGTGAGAAAAGAGTTGAGGATGAAGATCATCATCTATTATATAATCAACAAGAGTTTATAAAGGTGATCAAGAAATTTTGTGTCTATGTTGATGAGTCATCTAGGGGGTTGGTGCCTCCTTTCAAGTGGGTGCTTGTTAAAGCCTAGCTAAGTTGGTGCTGAGCTAGTTAGGGTTGGCACTCTATGTGGAGTTGGTGCTTCAATAAAGATTTGTGTTTTTCATTTAGGAATTTATTATATTTTCTTTATCAGTGATTTTTATTCCCTTTAAGGTTTTCCCATGTATATTTTGTGTTCATGTGTTTCATGCTTTTATGATTTGGTACTTATGCTTGTTAAAATGGTTCATGCATGATTAAGTGTAATTGAATGAAAAGTTTTAAAGAGTGATTCACCCCCACTCTCAATCATTTATCTTAAAACATAATATGAATTGATATCAAACACTAAAGCTTTTTCCTTTGTCATAATAACCTCCATTTGTGAAGGGTGAGATATGAGATTGCAATCAAGTAGCTTTTGTAACACCTTATGCGAAGATTATGAAATTTGTGTGAATTTTCTTGTTTGACAAGCCAATAAGTATGATATGAACCTACATTACCATTTTTAAGCATAATTAATAGTATTATTTACCTTATATTTTATTTTATTTTAAATTTAGCATCATAAGATGTTGGAGGATTAGTCTCATACTTTAGCTTGTTTATATCAATTAGGTTAACCTCACAGTTTTTGACCATATAACATGTCATCAAAAGATTGAAAGCATTTGAATATAATGTATTTGTGAATAGTAAAAAGTAATATTTTCTTAAATTTGTATTGTAATTTTTTTATCAACCATATGACTTATTATTTTGGAGAGTACAGTCTTATAATGAAGTATGTAATCACCAATGGGCTCATTAGGTCCTTACTTAAGTTTTATAATTTGAGCATAGAAGACATTATTTCTATTATTGATACAAAATTGATTGAATAATTGATCAACCAAAGGATTGAAAACATGTATTGATTGGAAAGGAAGATAATAATACCATTGTAAAACATAATCCTAAGGTTCCTAAGAAAAAACTTGGTTAATAACTTATCATTAGATGAATAATCTAAGCATGTTGCATGTAAGGATCTAAGATATTTTTATTAATCACCTTTACCACCACATGGTGTAATATTAGGTGTAAAAAATCCTGTAGTAAAATGATACGTGGAAATATTAGGGGCCAGAGGGTTGTGTTATAATACTTGAGAATCTGTTGAATGACTTGATCTATAAGTTAGAAACCTTGGATTGAAGATCGATAAGAGTTTGTATAAGATCTTGAGTAGTAGGCTTAAGAGATTGATTAGATATAGATTATGTCACATGAGCAAAAAGCATAAGAGGAACAAAATAATTTTATTTAGGAATAGCTAAATAAATTCAAGGATTACCCTGTGTTGCCCCCACACCATGTGTGGACATCCCTTGTGTAGCCACAATTGTATACCCATGAATAATAATAGCAGGATTAATGATCTTAATACCTAATATAGGATCTATGCCTCTAAATTTTTGATTAGTGTCATTTAAAATTTTAGCATTTCATTCCTCAAATAATGGTTTCGTAGAGTTTTTTTTTAATTTTCATCTCTAGTTATATGTAACAATGCATCAATCATGTGTGGATTCATTTTAAGATATTTTGTAAGTTCTTGTTGATCTATATCATCAAAATGATCATGAAAATTAGTCTAATAATTTTATTTATGATCATTCACATTAATTATATTTTCCATTATGATTATATAAAAATTAAAAAAAATAAATCTAGAAATCAAACCTTAGTATAGGAAAAATATTGAAACCCCAAGCAAGAAGGATGAAATCCTAAGTTAGAAAAGACCTAGGTTTTTTTATTCTTAAGTTAATGATCAGGTTCACCAAAATGTTTTATTTATTTTATGAATAATAAAATTTAAATAAGATGAAACTATGAATATCCAAATTATATTAAATAGGGCATTAATCATGAAAATATGAATGTGAAAGGGATAGATTGGTATTATATTTAATATATTTAGAATTGAAAAAGTAAGAGAGAAGATATGTATTTAGCTGATTTCTATATTGGATAGATATTATGTAGGCTATCAAAAGTACCTAGGCAATCATGGGATTAAATCCCATTCATTTAATGGTGAAGCTCCTATATGTTGTATGTCTATTTACTTCTAATTATTCACAACTCCTAGTTATTCACAGATTATACAAATTATGTGCAAGTTATCTTATTTTCAGGGTATTACTTTAATCATAAAGTTTATGAACCATAACAAGGTAATTTTTTAGCAAGTAAGTAGCTGTTTCAGAGAATGTGTAAAGAAATTTTGGGAAATAGAAAATGAAAAGACTAGTATATGTGAGAAAAAAGTTGTACTTCACACTAAGTAGTTTTACAGAGCTTATTGTATATGTACTAGTAAATAAACATTCAAGAGATGATAATCCTTTCAGTAAATGATTAATAAATACTATAATTCATATTTAGATTTAAAGATAACACAAAATTTACCATTTTAATCTTTCATACATCCACCAAATGATCCCCTTAAATGCAAAGTTTCATAAAAATCTACTTCCTTCTTATTCACTTTGAACTAATTTCATACAAAAGAAAAACTCAAAAATCTAAACATAAAGTTTTAGATTACTTAAACTCTCTTACTTTAGTTAAAATATCTTTCCAAAAATTACCATCCCTAGGCATGCAAGCCTGCACTTATATTTAGATAATTTTAGAAGTCAAAATCAAATAGGAGACAACTCCTTGAATTTTCAAGTATTGTGCTAAAAACTAGGAACCATTGAGAGGTGTCCTATAATTTTTCCTTTGTGGCATGCAATAGTTGATGACAGTTAGCACTTATTGGTTTTACATTTTAAATAAAAAAATCTCTGTGCATCCAATGTAAATCTTGCTTAAGTAATTTGCTTTTAAAAAATGACTTCAACTAATGGCATTTAGCCAAGTTACTTGAGTCTTACATTTTACAAAGTAATATACCTTAACATGTAACTTCACTGAATGATTTTAATTAAATTAATTACTTATAATAAAGTTACTTCAAACATATTACTTGAAAAAAATGGAATAAAATGGAAAGAATAAAGAAGAAGTTGTCGAGAAGAAGAGAAATAATAATCATTCCATGTCATGGACTTCAGATCTACACTTTTCTCTATATTTGATATGATGAGACATCATGAACTGTATTGTTATGTTATCTGATTTGGCAAG
The DNA here is from genome assembly GCA_037957365.1 of Torreya grandis. Taxonomy (NCBI): domain Eukaryota; kingdom Viridiplantae; phylum Streptophyta; class Pinopsida; order Cupressales; family Taxaceae; genus Torreya; species Torreya grandis. The sequence continues at coordinate 49,496 of JARHVA010002976.1, forward strand.
TGATTGCATTTTGATCTCATATCTTAGCAATTCTCTTTCCAACTTCTTGCCATAAGATTTCACCCTCTCAAGTCTTGGTTCAAGCCTTTTGATTTTTTATTGACACTTGATTAACTCCTTTATAGATTTTTTTTTATGAAAGGAGTTGTGACATTTTAATTAATTTCTTGAACTATTGATATAACTATTTAGATGTCCTTGGAGTTTTCTTAGACCAAATGTTAGTAAGACCAAAGATGCAATCCTTCAGATTCACTTTTTCATTGCGAGCATATTCTTTTAAAGTCTTCATTTATTCACACATGGCCCAAAGAATATGCATGTGAAAATATAAGAGGTAATAATATTATTTTGGTTTCTTTACTAATCCATCAGGGGCAATCTATTCTTTGATTAAATTTTTTTCACTCAAAGTATTTATTCTTTGAAGACTTTCCTACTGCAACTTAGAAAGCCCATTTTCATTTTCTATTTCTCTCATTACTACCTTTATTTGTGATATTTTTTTTTCAATATTAGCATGAATACCTAGGACCTCAGGAAAGTACTTTTGAGTAGTTTATAGTATCTTCTCTATCCATTCATCAATGGCCTTGGCCTTATCTCTAGTTTTGTCTACCTCAATTATTACTTGCTAACCAATTGAATCACCTGAAAGAATTGACTACTGAGGAGTGGATCTTGCCACTTTGGTAATTATTTCACATAAATTTATAATTTGTTCCTTCAATTTGGCTTTATTAGCTTTCTCTTTATCAAGCTTTTGGAATAGAGTATCTATGAAGGTCTAAGTATCTTGCTTCAAACCTTTTATGGTAACTTCTCCAAGGGATATTTTAGTGAGTGTTAAGTATTGTTCAGTGACTTCATCTTTACTCTTACCCTGAAGAGGAATAATTACCTCTAAAAATTTTTGCTCTGAAGGTTCAATTATTAACTTGGAAGTCACTTTAGTGCTCTTGGACTTATTTCCTATTCACTCAAGACTCTTTAACAACTAAAAATCAATCTCTTCCAAATTTATCACTTTTTTAGTTTCAATAACTATCTAAAATGCTAACCAAGATGAGAAGTCTATGCTTATTGGAGTAACTAAATGTATAAATACATGTTGTTGATTGTTTCTTACTACTAAGTCTTGGGAAGGAACTTCTTGTGCATCTGAAACATCTTGTACTACATTAGGAACTGTTTGTCCATTTTTTTTTGTCTTTGACTCCTAAACTTATTTCTCTTTCTCTTTCTCTTTCTCCTTATTATCCACTTCCTTCTCCTTCACTACTTCCTTTCTTGCCTCAACTTCTATTTCTTTCTTAGGTTCAACCATTTCCTTTTAATTTTCTTGTGATACCTCCTGAGATGAGGTCACTTTTTCAGTAGTTACTTATTCTATCTCTTTTTCAGTGATTGGTTGATTATCTGAAGGGGGTGGAGGTGGAGAAATGGGTGGAGAAAATGGAGGAGGGGTAATATCATCCTTCTTTTGAATGGTCTTCTCAGGAGGCTTGATGCTATGAGATTTTAGAGGTGGCATGAGTATTGATGGATTTATGGTAGGTGTAGTAGAAGTAAAAATAATGGGTGGAGAAGTATATGTGGAAGTGACCAAAGTGGGTGTGGTGATAGCTAGATTAATTGGTTATTTATTTTTCACCATAGAATAAGTGTCATTAACATTTATCTTCAACTTCAATTTCTTCTTCAACTCTTGACTACTTTCTCCTTGAATTATCTTTCTCTTCTAAATTATTATAGTAGTTTCAATCATTAATTCCTTTATGTAATATCCCTTATTAAGGAGCCATGTGAAAGTCATGGAAAGGAACATAGAAGTTATATCTATAATAGTTTTAACTTGATCATTTTCAAAAACAATCTCTAGAAGTGGAGCATTATCCCCTCCTGCTACATGTTAGGCATCAATAGTTACAATTCCATCATCCTCCATGTTTTTTAGAATTATTTCTAAATCTAAAGTAAAAATCTATTCAACAATCAATCTACTATTATCTCTCCTTACATCAAACTCATCCCTACAATCAATCCAAAAGCCTTAAAGTGTAGGAATATGCATATGATCAAGAGAAATTATATTATGAGCTACATATCTACATTCAAAATTTGCTTTGGCATCAAAATGGGTCTGATTGTAGTTGTGGTACATCTTCTTTTACATGTTATTGAATTTGTAAATGCTAAAACAATGATAATGACCACTAATAATAGGAAAAATGATAGTGGGATGGTGAATATTTGATTGTAAATCATGCAACTCAACTCCATAAGGATCCATTTATCATTGGGATACTTTGACAATTTGACTAGAGTGCTAGAGATACCACCAACTCTGAAGTATGTGAAGTTGAGGAACTGAATTAAAATTCATCTAAATTAGGAAATTGCTTCCCATGTTACATTAGATGCTCTTTTTTGTTTCAAAGCCACATTTAAATTGCAAATGATTTCATAAAAGAACCCATCATTTACCTTCTTATAATGTTTTAAATACTTAGAGAGAACTAATTTGGGGTAATATTCATATAATGGCATTGATGCCAATGTTCCTTTCATAGTTAATCTAGAAAAAGCTCCACTTGATGTTATTGCATATAATAAGTATGAAGTCATTTTTAAGTCAAAAGTTGCCAACACTTGACTTAGCTAGTGGTCAATGTTATCACTTATTAATCTTGACCATTCAATCATTACAAAACTCCTATTAAAATCAATGTCCCTAATATATGCATACATTCAAGTTAAAAAGAACTTGGCATTCTAGTCTCCATTGATTATATATAACAATTGTGTGATATCATAAACTTCCTGAATGAAGTTAGACCTTACTATCTGCTTTGGGAACCTTGAGGGATACTTAAATTTTCTTATATAGTTAGTGTTCATTACTTTAATAAATTTTTGAGTCTATCTTTCTTAGAGACTCTTGGCTTTCCCTATTGATAAATCTATAACTTTTGAATTTCATGGAATATTTGAATAGTAGTCAAAGTATTGAACATCAAGCTTAATTACCACATTATCTAAAGTATCCTTCACCATTTTGGTGAGAGATTCATAATACTTGGCATATTCTAAGACAAACTTAAGTAGTTGGGCAGAAATTGGGAAAGTTACAACTTGTAGGATTCCACTATTGTTTATTTCTTTCATGAGTGGAGTCTTAATGATAGCTTTGGATCTCTCCAATAACTCATTTAAATACATATGTCCCATATCTATGTCACTAATTTATAACACTTTGGATACGACACTTGACTCAATGGGGTACCCTTTATACTCATACTTCATCTTTGGTTCTTGAGATTTCATAACTTTCTATGTTTTTTCCCTATTCTTCCTAGTTGGCCTAGGGATTTATTTAAGCGATAACTTAGGGACTTCTTCAATTAAAGTTATTATTTATTATACTTCTACTACAAATATTTCTTTCTTTGATCTCTCTGATCCTAACATTTATTTTGACTAACACTAGAAGGATTTGATAAGTGTTCTTGAGAATTTAATGATTACTCTTGTTGGTTTAGAAAATGTTAAATAAATGAATCAAGTTATTATCTTAATCAATACTCCTAAGCAAACTTTAGATTTCAATCAAGGGAGAGCCTTGAAAACACATAGTAAGTAACAGGGTATCACAACTCTAGGTTGGTCTAGATAATCCACAAGTCTTAAGTATTCAAGAATAAAAACAAGTAAAAACTAATAGGCATGGACAAATTTAGGTTTCACTCATCTTATAACTTTGGATTTATATTATAAAGTTACTTATATTCAAGACTTCGATTGAGTAGTAAGTTATGAGGAATCTGGGTCTCTTTTGGGTGGTTCACTAGGTTTCTTGAGGCTTACGACCTTGAATTTTTTTTTAAGATAAGAAACTTAGGTTGGAAAACCTGAAGAAGTAGAAATCAGGAGTAACTAGAATTATAAGTAAAGCAAGCAGTAATGGAAAGTTTGGTTAGGCAAGGTGCTTGAAATCTTCATATTTCTTGAGGGTAGTTACTTGGGTTCATGAATCTAGGTAAGCAATAAGTAAAGGGAATCTCAAGTAAGCAAAGTTAGGTTAAATTCTAGGTTTTCTATAGGGTAATTCTCATTTATTATTATTTTTTCTATATTTTTACATGAAAGATGTTTATGAATATCATAAAAAGGTTTTAAAACAATAATATACATGTAAAATAATGAACAATTGTGAGCAAAATAGGAAAAGATGAAACAATTTTCATGGTGGTGAATAAAAACCTACCACAGGAAAGATGAGAAGAAAACACAAAATGGAGACATGAAAACTAAGGAGAAATGATCTGAATACCTTGAATGTAAATGGGTCGAGAAGGATTTGATCTAAAATAACTCCAAAAGCTTGAATAATGTCATTTAGGTTTTACAAGGGTGACAACTTGGTCTAATAATGTGAATTTTAGGTGGGAAATGAGGTATATTTTCTCAATATTTATATTATCCAATGCATTAATGATAAATAGGAGACACGTGTGAGGGAGCCATACAAGCCTTTAGCTTTTTATTAGGTTTATTGGACTACTTTTCTTAATCTAGCTTTTGAAATGAAGTAAGCTCGTAACTTCGATTTGGTCTAGGCTTGAGAGTACTTCAGACTTGTAAACCCTTATTTCTTTTACTTGTAGCTTTGAGCAAGTGAAGTTACTTTAAAAACTTGATTAGTGTTCTACGTATTTGTGGACCTACTTTATTTGGCTTCTAATGAGAAGTAAAGTTATTTGATAATTTTAGTTTAAATTGGATAATGCAACTCAAGTTTGCAATGATCACTTACTTTTCACTTGATAATTAAAGTAACTCAGAGAACCTGATTTGGCTTGGAAGTGATCTCAAACACTTAGTTTTTTGATCTTCTTAGAAAGATGAGTAGATGGGTTTTTTAGTGATGGCCTTGAGCAGACATTTTAAACCTTTTGGAGTAGTTTGAAGCAATTGAAAAACAAAAACAAAAGCTATAAAAGACCAAGTATTATTTAGGAGAATAGGTTTCAATAAGAAAAATTAACTCACAAAATATAAAAGGCAAAAATTTAATAGGGGTATCCCAAAATTCTATGTGCAAAATTTTGGGTAACACTAGCTAGCTCTGATTGGGGACATCTTTATTTCTATTAGAAAGAAATAAACAAGGATGATATCTTAGTAGCTCTAGTTTTGAGTCTTGTCTATGAGGTACAAATTCTTTGTAAAAAATCAATCATAAAAATTAAAAAACAAACAAACAAAGAAACAAAAAAATTAAATAAAAGAAAGATTGAAAACTTATTTATATACATATGGGTGTTATCCTGCTACTCAATTCTTGTAGAGCTTCATGTTTTGCCCATTGAAAAGCAACAACAAATCAATTCCATCCTAATAAGCTGGGATGAAGCTATTGCTTCCAGTAAACTTCTTTATATTGAAAAGCCCTTTCCATAAGGAGTCAAACTTCTCATGCTTCCCTTTTCGTTCATTCTATTTATCCCACAGAAGGACCAAGTCACCAACTTTAAACTATCTTTATTAGGCCTTCTTATCAAAGATCCTCTTTAATCTCATTTGGTGATTAGTCAGTTGGTCAACAAATTGAGTATGACCCTCTTATATTTCAGTGAGAAACATAATCCTCTTATCAAGTAAATCTTGATAAGTTACATCTTCAATAGCTTTAGACAATTACAAAGTAGGCAACTCTGTGGTGATTGGTATCTCAACATTTGTTCCATATTATAGCTAAAAAGGGGACATACCAATGGCTTCTTTTGGATTGATATATTCAAACCACATTACATCAAATAAATTATCATGTTAGGTACATTGATTATTGTCCATCAGCTTATGAATGATGGTCATCAAGTTCTTGTTACTTGATTCAGCTTGACCATTCCCCTAAGGACAGTGATTTGAGGCATGAACTAGATCTATTCCATATGAATAATAGAAATCAGTTAGTTTCACTAAAGAAAAGTCGGTTGCATTATTTTTTACTATCTGGTGTGGGATACCAAACCTTACTATGATATTCTCTTTGATGACATCACATACTACTTCTCAAATATCATGTGTGATAGGAATGGATTCTACCCATTTGCTAAAGTAATCAGTTGCAATTAAAACATAGTAATGTCCAACACTTTAAAAAGGATTCAACATACCAATACAATCCATGCCCCACTGCTATAATGGCTCACTTATTATAACTAATTTTAATGGCAAAGCTATAAAATTTACATGTCCCATAAGGTTTTGACATGTTTGACACTTAGAAACACAATTAGATGTATCTTGGAAAAGGGTAGGCCAAAAATACCTTGCTCATAAGATTTTATGTGATGTGACGTTTTATCATGGAACTAAACTTGTAATATCCTTTGTTGATCTTTCTCCACACAATGGATGAAGACATCATCAATTCCTTTTTGTATAAAACATTATCCCAAAGGACACAATCCTTTGATTTTATCTTGATGGTATGCTTCTATTTACATGTCATATTAGTTGGACATTCTCCATAAGTTAGGAAGTAAGAAATATTTTTTTATCATTCATCAACAAGATCGACAAATAGTACCATAGGTAAATCTTCATCTAATTCAACTAGTACCACTGTATCTGTGTCTTCAGATTTCCTATTTATCATCAATTGGCACAATCCTCTTCCTCTTACTAGCTTTTTTGGTTTGATATCAAGATCAAACTCTTGCACCTTAGCTACCTAGGTGCCTCTCAATAATCTCAACTCTTGTTGTGTTAGAATTGATTTGACTATAGTGTTAGGTAGATAAACTTTAGTATGTGAATACAAACTGTAGTACCTAGAAAATTTGCATGCTTTGAATAAAACAAAGGCATGTTTCTCCATCTATGAATACTTCAGTTCAGATATTTTTAATGGTTGTCTCATGAAAACTAAGGTGGATTCAATACCCTCATCATTATTTTGTAAGAGTATGGTTGACATAGTGTGCTCAGAAGAATAACAATAAAGAATAAAACCTTTACTGAAATCTGGAGAAACCAGTAATGGAGCTTAAGCTATAGTTTCTTTAATCCTTTCAAATTCCAACTTACCTTCAACATTATATTTGAAGTCTTGCTTATTTTTCATCATATCAGAGATGTGGTGAGTCAACTCAACAAAGTCAAGAATGATGTAGACACCAAAATCATGTCTACCCATTTGGTTGTCCTCCCCCTTGGTCCTCTTTGTCCATTCCTAACCTTCATCCCCTCCATTATTAAATAAAACAATTAGTTTAATTTAATTACCCCCTTTTACCACCTCACCCCTTGTTAAAACCCTAATTACCTAAACAGACCCCTAACACTTCCTCAAGCGCCCATAAACACTCCCTTCGACCGTTTTTCTCCCCAACACTTTAACCCGACAGTTGGGAAAATAGATAAAAGGCTATTTTTAGCCCTTTTCCTGCCTTCCAGCGGCCGACGTCAGTCACTTGTCAACCGATGTCGGTGATATTACCGGCGTCAGTTCCCTTCATAACGGTATTCTGTCTGTTATTGGGTCCTCTCTCTTAGCTAGCCCGACATCATCAATCATCAATCAATCTTTCAAACCAAGAACCCGAACGTGAATCAGACCTCTCTGATATTCTCTCTTTGGCACCCACAGCAAGCTATAACAACAGCAAGGATTCTACATCGGTCTTCTACACCAACAATAGGTACAAACATCAGCAGGCACTCCTTCAGCAAGACACGAGTATGTATTTTGTATGTGTTTTCATTATGTTCTCAGTTTTTTACTTCTGAATAATATCTCCCCCAGACCAGACTATCAACTAGACCACAGACCTGACCCGCCCTTCCCAGACCCTAGACCAGACTATCAACCAGACCACAGACCCGACCTGCTCTTCCTGAAGAGGCTGGAAGACCTCCTCTACCCTTCTGTCAATTTCATATTCTGTCCATTTAACTCCCCTGCATCTCTGCATAGACTCTTAGACTACCCCCAACCAAACCCAGACCCCTTTCAGACCACTCTGCACGACTCAAGACCTGTCCACAGACCACAAACTCGTCCTGACTTTGTTTAAGACTACTGCCCCGACCGACAATGGCCACAGAGAGTATTTACCCCACCAACGTCGGTAGACTAACCGATGTCGGCATGTATTAACAACCGACGCTGGTAAGACCACCGACGTCGATGACTATGATCAGACTGCCAGTAGCATTCAGGTAAGCATTTACTTCTATTTCTATTTCAATTTTTAATCATTTTAGTCTTTTATCATTTTGCCTTTTATTAGACATTATTTTTATCAATTAGTGGGTTGACATCCCTTAAGGAAGTCTTTGTACTTCTGGGATCAAGCTTTTGCTTGACAACCCACCATCTCCTCATCTAATGCCTTCTTTGTCTTAGTTTCTTTCTCTTGCAGGTGTCATCCTCCACAACCAAAGAGGAGTTCTCACGACGTCTGGATAACAGTGCACATGACTTCATCCAGGTACATACAAGCCTTAGACCATATCTCTCAGTTTCTTACTCTATCTTTTGAATGTAAAAAGCGAATATCGTATAGAAACATTCTGGCACGCCCGGTGGGACCCTAGGGCCTTCCTTGGGTTCTTTCTTTCTTTCTTTTCATATAGGTGCATTAGGTTTCTCCTTTTTCACCTCTTTCGTCTCTTCTAAATGACACCATCAGTAGGACTAAAAAGAACTTTTCTTTCTTTTCTTGCACTTCTAGACTAGTCAAAAATCATATTCTTCAACCCTTTCTCAACTTGTTTTCAGTCCAACTTCACATTTCGACTTGGGCTTAAAACACATTGCATTTCACTTCTGCTTGCTTGCATTTCTTAGACCACACCTAGTAATTAATAACCACATCATGAATTAATCTAGTCCACTTTATGTTACACGACCAAACCACTTGCACAAAACAAACATCTTAACTTACCTGAGACAAGGCCTGACTGGGATTTCATCACCCAGCGGATACCTTACCCGTCCCGGTGATCTTACTTGGATTTCATCACCAAGAGGAAAGCCCACTCTGTTCTCTGGCAGAGTCTAATCTCTAGGGGAAGTATATTTTGGCTAAGCGAGACCAGCTTATCACTGGACTCATGAAGTGAGGGGAGCTTGCTCCTTAGCACCAGGCCAAGTAAAAAACCTAACACAGACTTTTGAGCACCATAACTAACCCAAAACCATCCATAGACTACTTCTTCTAGGACCTGACTCAAAAGCCAATCTTCCTCTACACATATTCTAAGGCATAAGCCACTATAATCCTAATAATTTACTCCTAGGGTTTTTTTTAGGATCTGCTTGTGTTCTTCATCTTTTCTATTCTTATCTACTTGTTTGAGCTTGTGAGGACATTCTTTCTTGCCATGAATGGTTCTGACTCATAGCCAAGCCAAGGATCTAGTCGATCACGTGAGGCATCACCCGCTTCCGTCTACCCCGTCCATAACCAGTCATATAATGGAGTTCCACTCAGAGATTGAAAGAACTCCTACTAGACCATCCCCGACCCAGACTCCTATTGTCCCAGAAGGGGACCAAGATTTTTCATGATTCTTGGACCTCAACGTCAAAGCCTTGTAGCACTATCTCGCGAATAGCCGAATGTGAGACTCCTTGGGCAATCCAATTTACGGAATGCCGACCTCTCATCTCGACACTGTGGCCGTATCAACAGCGTTCATAGTTCAACCTTTAGACACCTAGGCTATTGCCTTGACCAATGACTAGCCTTTGACCAACCATCCAAGTGTGGCCTCTCCCTCCATCTTTGGGCCCACTTCCACCAGGGTTTCGGCCCCCTATCAACCTCAGCCCACTCAACCACTCTCTAACCCCTTTCAAAATCTGGTCATCTCTATTCCACCTACCCTTGCTCTTATCAACACTAGGGTGGCTACCTATCCATTGGCCCATGTTACCACTAACCAACCTCCCATGGCAACATCGAGCCTAGCCATGCCTTCTACCCAACCATCCTTAGTCTCCTCTTCTATCCCTATGACTAGTCATCCGTACGTTGTGCCCTTACTGGTACAACCGACTACATCGTATGCCTCTTCTAGCCTCTTTCAAGCACCTTACAATCTAGGGGGCACTCCACCTACCAATCCGTCAGTAGATATCATCAAAATGCTGATGGACAAGATGTCTAGCCTAGAGACCTCCGTTTCTAGCTCACGCAATACTCTCTCATATGAACAAATTTGCAATGAGCCCATTCATCCTTCTATCTCGATCAGGCCATAACCCAGCCAGTGGGAACTTCCTAAGTTTTCTCATTTTCAAAGCAAGAAAGACCCACAACAGCACTTACGGGCATTCAAACATGCCTGTTACCTTATCACCCACGATGATGCATTGCTTTTACGCATGTTTCCTATGTCTCTCTCAGGTGCTGCACTTGACTGGTACAACTCTCTTGCCAACCATTCCCTCTTCATGTTCACTCAGCTGGCCCAGCTCTGCCTTGATCATTTATCTATCAACATCACCAAGAAGGTCTCAATCACAGACCTATATTCTATCCGCCAATTTGAGGATGAATCCATTGCTGATTTCGTTGCTCGATGGAGGGGCCTCATCAATCAACTCTCCTTTTCTTTACCCCAACTTGAACTTATTGAACTTTTCTCCCAAGCCTGTGCCAAACATATTTCTTCCACCTTAAGGGTTCAGACCTTCTACACTTTTGACGAAGCCTTCACGATGGCTTGCAAACTTGAGTTATGTGCCATCGAGGAGAATAAAGTCAAGTTGCAGAGCAAGAATCCCAACTCCAAGACCAATGACCCCTCTTCTAAGCCTTCCTCATCCAATCCTAAATCTAAAGCTTCAGCAAACACTGTGGTCATTAGATCTTCCTCCTCTTCCCCTTCAACTAACCAGCTTGAGCCATCCACGTCCCAGAGTGCCACCCACCAATTCTAGCAGAGATACGTACAATGATAGTATACTCCACTCGAAGAATCATACGCATCTGTGCTGGAAAAACTCATCAAACAGGGGGTCCTCAATCTCCCCCAGATCTGACCACCTCCATAATTTGATCCCTCACGCGCCATCCCTGCGTGGTATAGGGAAAATGACTTCTACAACTACCACCGTGTTAAGGGACATGACATAGGAAACTGCAAAACCCTTAAAAACATAATCCAAGACATGCTTGAAAAGGGTGACCTCATCCTAGACAATCCCAATGTACCACCTAATTAGGGTATCAACATCTTCAAGCAACCATTCCCCAATCATTCACCAACTCAAAACAATGTCCAGACCTTGATTGATGACACTCATGAACACAACATTCGAACAGTCAATAAGGTCTCGCCCTTCATTTCTGACCAACCTCAAGAGGTGAGTCCATCCATCAATCCATCACATGTGGACGAACCTCTTTCTTTGGTTAGTTCTCCGTCAACCTCTCTCATCTTGGAGGATGCCTCGACCTTACCAGCACCGCCGGTTTCACCATCCTCCTTCTTGCTGCCCATGGAGGACCCAAACCTTCCTACTCCTCGACCGCAAGTGGAGGGCACAATCATCCCTACCCTTTACCCGCTTGAGGAGCCTCATTCTCTAGTTTCTTCTCCACCCAGGGAAGAACCTGCCTCTCCTTTGTCTCCAACCAAGGATGAACCTGTCACGACTTCATCATGCCTTGGGACCGAGACTACCACACCTTCGATCCCAAAACCGTCAACATCTTCTCAAGAACCCAAACCCCATTCAACATCTTCTCAGCCATTTTCCCGACTAGTGGAGAAAATTAGACTTCTCCCTTCAAGGAAAGTGGAACATCAAGTATTATGGGAGCGTCTCAAAGCTCTTCAGCATGCCCGTGCCCTCTCATCTCATGCAGCCAATCCTCCCATGGTGAAATCTCCCAAGATCCTTAACAAAAACCAGACTCTCATTTCTAAACCTCAATCGACCCCATCAAAACCAAAATCCGCATCTACCCCATCTAAACCTATCAAGTCACTTAGCGTTCACCCTGTCTCTACCCTCACTCATCCACAAGTGAAGGTGGACCTAGACCAGATCTCGACCAATAGTAATCTTCAACCCAAGTCACAGAAGACTACTAAACCACAGAGGCGAATGCCTCCTCCTCCATCACCATTGCCCTCCATTTTGGGCCCCCATCCTTCGACCCTGACCAGAGTCCTTCCCACTCTGACCTTTAATCAAAACTAGTTGCCTCCTTTGCCTACCTCCAGTCTACCCTCTCTCAAAAAGACGGTACCTCCCATGAACAAAGTGCCATCTCCACCTATCACCGCACCATCAACCCAAAAGGTGGTACAGAAGCCTCCTTTGACTCCGCCCAAGCAAAAGTCACCAGTATCGCACACATCACCGAGCACCGACCCTTTAGTGGGCTCATACTCTCTGATATTACACCAAATTTTGTAGACTTCTAGCATAACGCTTCCACCCATTAGGCCTTTCCAACCCCTCAAGTCTAAGCCCTCCTGGTTCGATGACACGAAGATTTTCTTATACCATCGTACACCAGGACACGATATCGAGACTTAATGTGCCCTCAAGGCCGTCATTCACCACTATCTAGAGAAAGACACTCTTCTCTTTGAGGACACTCTCGATCGACCCCTGACTCCTCATAACCCTCCAACCTCTTAAAACCCATCAACATCTCATCAACAGGTTACGACCCCTTTATCTCCTTCACCTCTTATCTTTGAAATCAATGCCATTCACATAAACACTAGGTCACAAAAGGACAAGGCAAAAGAAAAATCTGCCATTCCTTGGACCTACCCTTTCGTCAATCCACCTCTAGTGCCAAAGCCTAAAATTTCTATCCTTGGCACGTCTCAACCCTCCCCTTCTTCTTCTTCTTCCAGACCAATCCATGACTCCATGTTGAAACAACTTCACCAGACGCCTGTAAAGATGTCTCTCTATGACCTCATCCAAACCTTGCCTCAACATCATCAAGCCCTCATCAGAGCCCTGAAGGTAGCGGAGGTCCAACCCGAGGACCCCCAGCTACTTGCTGCCCTTGTCCACTCTTTAACCCCTGTTGCCTCCATCACATTCAGTGATTCTGAGATTCCCACATCCAACACAGAAGATCAGGATGCCGCCCTCTTCATCACTACCTATGTTGATTAGACATGCATTAAACGCATTATGATCGACAAAGGTGCTAGCATCAACATTATCTCCACCCATGCCTTTGATCAGTTGGCTCTTCCCAAGAATTGCGTCTCCAAAACTGATGCCATCTTACGCTCCTTTAATGACACCACTGCCACGACCATTGGCACAGTCATCCTTCACATCTGCATTGGTCCATGCATAGTCCCAAAGCTCTTCTATATCATCGAAGGAGAGTTTCAATACAACATGTTGCTAGGCCGACCCTGGATCCGTGCCATGGCCTGTGTCCCCTCCACCCTGCACCGTTGTGTGAAATTTGAGCATGATGGGCAAGTCCACACCATTCCCGCTGACCCTTCACCCTTCAAAACTTGTAACACCACCTACTATCCAAATGATGTCCTCATTCCTATCAAGACATCAATCCCGGCACTGCCTCCATTCGCGAAAGCTTCGACCAGTTCGCAACAGGCGATTGACCTCACACCTCCCCTTCAAGCGATGACCACAAACCCCATGGAAGACATCTTCCAAAGACTCTCATTGGGGGAGTATTGCTTGCTGGCCTTAGACATGTTCCATACTCCACAAGAGTATGGACGCCTTCATCATAGCCCTAATTACGACCATCGGATCGAGATGATCGTGCCTTATGGTCCTCAGCTCTGAACCAACCTTGTCTATGGGGGGCTTGATCAAGCTCCTACTGATGGCAATCCTCTTTCTTCACCTCAACCTCTCACATTAGACTTCTCGTTTCTTGGCAATCCCACCTTTGCACACACTTACCTTTATAGGTGTGCATGGAAGGGTTTTGGTTTTGGACGCTATGAGCAGGGCTCCCATCAGCCTATTGAGCCGCTCAACGATGACGATGCCAAGAAATGATATGGCCTGGGATATCACAACCCCACTTAGGACCCTGCAAACCTTTGTCCCAAACCAACCATTGACCAATCTCCTCCACGCTCACCCATTCTTCCTCCTTCACCTATGGAGTCGGTGGTTTCCATTCTTCCTAGTTTTTTTTACATAAACACCATCTGCCTAGAACCCCTGACTTATCAGCTCAATGGGGTGTCCAGGTCTCTCCCTCTTATTTTTCCTAGCATGATAGAAGATGAGTCGGTGACCATTCACACTGTCCACTGCATTGACGACGACGCCATTCTTTCTTACATGGGTGTCGACGACTCTTTCATCCAGTGCTCCCTCCCTTCTGAGACCCAGGTTATGTTAAATGAATCAACCATTGACATCAACCTTCCTTCTTTCGATGTTCCTTATGTCTTAAAGATTGGCCAATCTTTAGATGCTCAAGAGCAGCTTGACTATACCCAGTTCCTCTCCAACCATAGCAAGGCCTTTGCCTAGACTTACAGTGACATGCCTGGCATCGACCCCACCATCGCTACCCATAACATTATCACTAAACCAGAGGCTAAGCCTGTCATGCAAAAGGTTCAAAAGATGCATCCTCGCATTGCCCTCCTTGTCAAAGAGGAACTTTAGCACCTCCTTTTTGTCTCCTTCATCCAGCCCATCGATTATCTGCAGTGGGTCTCTAACATCATCCCAGTCACCAAGGTGACTGGGGGGATCCGGATCTACATGGACTATCGTGACCTTAACTTAGCCTATCCCAAAGATGACTTTCCTCTTCCTAACATTGACTAGCTTGTTGATCTCATGGCCAGCCATGAGATGCTATCTCTCATGGATAGGTTTTCAAGATACAATCAAATCCTAATTGCTCTGAAAGATCAGCACAAGACCACTTTCATTACCCCATGGGGGACATTCTGCTATCAAGTCATGCCTTTCGGCTTGAAGAATGTAGGCGCCACTTACCAGCATGCCATGACCTACATTTTCCATGATCTCCTCCACAAAATCATGGAGGACTATGTGGATGACCTACTAGGCAAGTCCAAGCTTCGTCGTGACCATCTGACCATTCTCAAGATCATCTTCTCTCATCTTCTTTAATACAATGTTCACCTTAACCCCAAGAAATGTGTCTTTGGGGTCCTCTTTGGTAAGCTTTTTGGCTTTATCATTTCTTTCTGTGGCATCGAGATAGATCCCGCCAAGATTCGCGCTATCCTCGAAATGCCGCCCCTGACCAATCTCAAGCAGCTTCACAGTTTGCAAGGGAAGCTCCAGTCCATTCGCTATTTCATCTCATAGCTTTCTGACCACTGCCAACCTTTTCATCATCTCCTTAAAAAAGATGTCTCCTTTACATGGGATAAGGACTGTCAAGAGGCTTTTGAAGCCCTTAAACGCTATCTGGTCTCTCCACCAGTCCTCATTCCACCTAAAGATGACCAACCCTTCTACCTTTATATCTCAGCCACTAATCATTTGTTAGGTGCCATGATCGCGCATCGAGATGAGCATCACCATGAACAAGCAGTCTATTATATCAGCCGAACACTGGTCAACTATGAAACTCGATACACCCATATCAAGAAACTCTGTTTGGCGTTAGTCTTTGCCACTACCAAGCTCTGCCATTATCTTCTTAACCACAAGACCTTTGTCATCACCCACACTGACCCTCTCAAGTATATGCACTCCAAGCCATATTAGAATCAACCTATGGCTCAGTGGCTCATGTTGCTTGCTGAGTTTGACCTCAAATTCATCCAGCAAAAATCTATCAAGGGGCAAACCATTGCTGACCAACTGGCAGATGCCCCTCTTCCTGACAATCAACCTCCGCAGTGTGAGTTTCTTGACGAATCTATCACCGCGCTTTCCACTAATGACACCATCTATCAGATGACCATGTTCTTCGACGGCTCCAAATGTCAACTCGGTGGGGGTGCCGGGGTCATTCTCATCCCACTCGAAGGGGAGCCCATGCCTCTGTCTTTTAAGCTTGACTTTGATTGTACCAATAATATGGCTGAGTATGAGGCCTTAATTTTGGGACTTCAGACTGCCCTCTCTCTCAGCATCAAGTCCATCAACATCATCAGCGACTCGTAGCTCATCATCAATCAGGTCAACGGTTCATACCTCTGTAAAAATGAAATTTTGTAAAGGTACAAAAACCATACTGACATTCTCCTTGCATCTTTCAAACAATACCTCCTATAGACTATTCCTCGATCCACGAATAAGTTTGCTTACACCATGGCTTCTCTCACTTTGCATATCCCATCTTCCTCATCTGCATCCAAACTTTTTGTCACGGTGCATCGTGTGTCGTTGCCTTCCTATATCTCTCTTAACATTAATCATGTCAACACTATAGACTCTAGCCCACGAGATGATTGGTATAAGCAACTTGTGGACTTCTTATCTTTTTTTGTCATTCCTCCCAACATCTCTAGCAATGCATGGCGAGCTTTTATCAAGCGTACCACTTGCTATACCATGCTAGGGGGTCTTCTCAATAAGCGAGGCTTTGACGGCCTCCTTCTTTGCTGTCTCACCTCCACTGAAGCATCTCAGGCCATTAAGCAAGTCCACGATGGGATTTGTGGCAGACATTTCAGTGGGAATTTGGTTGCCAAGCACATCCTTCGTCTGGGCTATTATTGGCCTACCCTTCATCAAGACTGTAGTGACTATGTCCGGCGTTGCATCAAGTGTCAGCAGCACTCTAACTTGCTTCATCTCCCCAGCCATGCCTTACAAATCACTCAGGATTTTTGGCCTTTTTCTCATTGGGGTTTAGATCTCATCGGTGAGATTAACCCCCACTCATCTCTTCGTCATCAATCCATCATCACAGCCATTGAATATTTCACCAAGTGGGTGGAAGCCATTCCTCTCGTCTCCACAAAATCTGACAAGATCGTCGACTTCATCAGCACCCACATCATTTGTTGTTTCGGTGTCCCTCATAAGATCATCACCGACAATGGCAAGTCCTTCAAAAACAAAACTTTCCAAAAGCTATGCGACTCATTTGGCATCAAGCTCAGTTTCTCTTCGCCTTACTACCCACAAGCAAATGGGCAGGCCGAGACTTCCAACAAAATTCTCACTAAAATTCTCATGAAGGTGGTCAACAACATAGGAAGGGACTGGCACATTCACATTCCCTTCACTTTGTGGGCCTACCGCACTAGCATCCGAACCTCTATGGGTGCTACCCCTTTCTCTCTCGTGTATGGAACAGAGGCTGTCCTACCTCTCGAAGTACAGATCCCATCTCTTTGCATTTCTCTACATGACATCCTTTCCAATGATGACTTTCATCAAGATCACTTAGCTCAACTTGATTTACTTGACGAGCGCTATCTTTTTGCCCTTAATCATCTCCATGTCTATCAAAATCGCATCAAGCGAGCCTATGACAAAAATCTGCAAGAACGATATTTCAATATCGGAGACCTCATCCTCAAAGAGAATCAGCATGTGACTAATATGGAGTGAATTAAATGAGGCAAGTTTTCCCCTAATTGGCTCGGAAATTTCATCATCACACACAAGTATGGATCAGGGACTTATCATTTGTCCTCTCTTGATGAACGACCAGAACCTGAGCCTCTTAATGCGTTGCATCTGCGACCATTCTACTGCTAGTCGAGTACTCATTCACTTGACATTTAACTTGAGCTCGTCCCTTGAGCAATCCCCATCCTCTTAGTCCTAATTCCTTTCATCCCTATTCCTCTTAACAATTCCTCTATAACCCTTTTATACAGTACGGATGCTTTGTCCTAATAAAAGGGGGCCTTTGAACTACCATAGTCTTGTCCATGACTCAAATTTTTGTCAAAAATAAATCAAGATGTCAAATATCCACGGTCACCATATCAATATCAAATTAAAAAGGCAGACTGCTCCCTTGAAGGATAGCTGTACTATCATTGATGTAGCTAATAGACTGCTCCCTCAAAGGACAGCTATTCAAAAGCCCTTATATTAAGCAAAAATCTAGACCACTCCCTCAAAGGATGGCTATGACTAATCTGGCAATAAACAGCACTATCTTAGAAGCTTCCCGCATCGATTAGCTTCACAACTAACCACCAAGCACAACAACATCTCTATACAGGCTTCCCGCATTGATCAGTCTTCACCAAAAAAAAAAAAGGAGTCATGGACTTGACTTATAGTTGTCTCAGGGTCTCCCATAAAAAGGGGCAAGGTTATCTCTGCTCTTAAAACAGGTTACCCTATTTCCTCCTATCCTAACACCTGCTCAAGGGACTTCGAGCTCACTTTAATGTCAAAGTGATTCGATTACCATTCTAACACAACATTTGGTCAACGACGTAATGCATGAATGGGGCTCTTAGTTCTAACAACCCCTATCTATGCTGCCATTCTGGTCCTTGTCAATGAAAGGGTGATTATGCTTTTTACCTTTTTTCACACTTTTGTCACATTATATCATTTGTCACACTCAGCTCAAACCACTCACCTAACCTATTCACACTTGTTTCTATGGAAACCAATGTACATGGAAACTCTCGACTACTCAATTTATGTTCAGCATAAACCATTACTTGTTGACACATAAATATACTCACTTCATTTTTAGCATATGTCCATCACTTAATGTGGACAATTGCTAAGGGTGAACAACCTTTGCCTTCTTTTCATCATTTCAAGCATGTTCCCTCACACATATGGACGTGCTAGACTATTCTCCTGACCAAGACCAACTCTCGACCTCTTTGTCTCCTAGCCTGAACTACATTGGTCTGAGGCCCCTTTCAATCAGGGCTATGTAGGTAGCACTCAGATGACATGACTATCTTTTGGGGTTAGCTCAACCACCCTCATTTATTCATTTACTCGATGGACAAACTCTATCCTCTTCTAACCTGTGACTTAACCTAGACCACAAGCAATCAACCACTTTGACTCTTCCTCTTTGGGAGAACTACATTGGCCTGAGGCCCTTAGGACAAGGGTTATGTAGGCAAAACCTAGTTGACATGGGGTCTTTTGGGGTTAGCTCTACCATCTCCTCTATGTCACTTTCTCTCAACACCCCCGTTGGCCCACAACAGCTTCTGTAACCTCCAATCCGACTTTAACTCACTCCCTTTCTCACCCAATCTCACCCTGCCACCTCACACTGCTGCACCGGTCAACTTCAAGACTTATTCACCCAATCACTCTAGTGCTCCTTTTTTCACTTTAGCACAATCACAAATGACTTTTGGTGGGCTACCAATCTAGTTTTGTTAGATTTGGTAGGCCACTGACGTCGGCATTGGCGTGACCTAGGGCACCGACGTCGGCCAATTTCTGTCACCGTCAGTTTTCTAACCGATGTCGGTGGCCCTCAAACCTCCTTTTTCATCCCATTGCCCCCTAATCATGCCCCCCATTAGTCAATTTTCCTGACCAATTGATCTTCGTCCCCTAGGGCACCCTTGTGTTCACTTTTGCCTTCATCCATCGACCGCCTGACCTTGGAGATCACGACTATCTCCTCTGACCCCTTTCGAGATAACTCTGCCTTGGTTATTTTGATTGCCTTTGCTGCCTCACACCTAGTTGGCCAATTGTCACCCAACCCTCATGAGTATCAGATCGCGAGCACGTTGATCCCTCATGCTTGTGCTTTTTTCATGTTTTCTAGGAGCACTTCCTGCACCCGGGATACTTAAAACATGACGACCCATTAGAGCTACAGCTTGGACCGAATGACCCAATCAGCTATGACTACATGCTAGGGCCCAGTTATTTCAATTTTATCACTCCTCAACCTATTGACCATGACAATTTGACCTACCTACCACGTGGTGTGGTATACGTGCAATCTTGCCCTTTGCCGTGTTCACACTCATTCTTGACCCTCTCTTCTCTCTGTCAAATTGACACTCGATCTCCGATTCCCTTCCCTTGACTCCTGCTTTGAGGGGGGAACACCTCATCCCATACCTGGGGCAACCAACTCCTATTTTTGTCATGCAGTTCGTCAAGAAAAACCAACAAGACAAAAAGGGGCAAATGTAGACACCAAAATTGTGTCTACCCATTTGGTTGTCCTCCCCCTTAGTCCTCTTTGTCCATTCCTAACCCTCGTCCCCTCCATTATTAAATAAAACAATTAATTTAATTTAATTACCCCCTTTTGCCACCTCACCCCTTGTTAAAACCCTAATTACCTAAACACACCCCTAACACTTCCTCCTGCGCCCATAAACACTCCCTTCGATCATTTTTCTCCCTGACACTTTAACCTGGCAGTTGGGAAAATGGATAAAAGGCTATTTTTAGCCCTTTTCTTGCCTTCCAACCACCGACATCGGTCACCTGTCGACCGACGTCGGTGATATTACCAGCATCAGTTCCCTTCATAACGGTAATCCATCCATTATTGGGTCCTCTCTCTTAGCTAGCCCAACATCATCAATCATCAATCAATCTTTCAAACCAAGAACCCGAATGTGAATCAAACCTCTCTGATATTCTCTCTCTGGCACCCATAGCAAGCTATAACAATAGCAAGGATTCTGCATCGGTCTTCTATACCAACAATAGGTACAAACATCAGCAGGCACTCCTTCAGCAAGACACAGGTATGTATTTTGTCTATGTTTTCATTATGTTCTCAGTTATTTGATTCTGAATAATATCTCCCTCAGACCAGACTATCAACTACACCACAGACCCGACCTGCCCTTCCCAGACCCTAGACCAGACTATCAACCAGACCACAGACCCGACCTGCTCTTCCCAAAGAGGCTGGAAGACCTCCTCTACCCTTCTGTCAATTTCATATTCTGTCCATTTAACTCCCTTGCATCTCTGCATAGACTCTTAGACTACCCCCAACCAGACCCAGACCCCTTTCAGACCACTCTACATGACTCAAGACCTGTCCACAGACCACAGACTCATCCTGACTCTGTCTAAGACTACTGTCCCGACCGATGACGGCCACAGAGACTATTGCCCCCATCGATGTCAGTAGACTAACCGACGTCGGCATGCATTAACAAGCGATGCTGATAAGACCATCGACGCTGGCGACTGTGATCAGACCACCAGCAGCATTCAGGTAAGCATTTGCTTCTATTTTTGTTTCAGTTTTTAATCATTTCAGTCTTTTATCATTATGCCTTTTATTAGACATTATTTTTATCAATTAGTGGGTTGACATCCCTTAAGGAAGTCTTTGTACTTCTGGGATCAAGCTTTTGCTTGACAACCCACCATCTCCTCATCTAACGCCTTCTTTATCTTAGTTTCTTTCTCTTGCAGGTGTCATCCTCCACAACCAAAGAGGAGTTCTCATAACGTCTGGATAACGGTGCGCACAACTTCATCCAGGTACATACAAGCCTTAGACCATATCTCTCAGTTTCTTACTTCTATCTTTTGAATGTAAAAAGCGAATATCGTATAGAAACAAATGAATCTTCAAAGAAAGTTGACTTTGCCAAAGAAGGAATGTACACCCTTCTTAGAAGTAGGCAAAGATAGACTTTGTATGTATTTCACCCTTTTTGTGTCAATATTCACTCTTTCCCTTGAGATAATGTGACCAAGAAGTTTCCCTTCGATCATGGAAAATATTGATTTCTTAAGATTCAAAGAAATCCCATTTCTCTTGCATTTGATAAGAACTTCTTCTAAATCAGTCATATGATTATCTCTTTGCTTGGAAAAGACTGTCAAGTCACCAAGGTATACCATTATACTCTTATTCTTTAGATGTGTAAATTCCAAATCTATTTCTCATTGAAATGTTACTCCTTTATTGATAAGCCTAAAAGGCATTTTTTGATAGGCAAACATCCTCCATGGCTTTGTGAAAGATGTCTTGTATTGATATTCTTTAGCCACTTTTATCTAATTGTACCTTGAAAATACATCCAAATTAGATAGCATCTTTGAACCTGTAACTAATTGTAAGGTGTGATCCATAATGGGCAATGGGTAGTTATCTTTTAGAAAAAATTGATTCAGATTGTGAAAATTAACACAGGCATATTTCTCCATTTTTCTTTCTCATTGGGATAATGTTAGCTAACCATGTTGAGTGATGAATTGGATAGATGATCTTAGTGTCTAGAAGATTTTTTATTTTAGCGTAGATAATACCTAATATGGTTGAGTTATGGTGGCATAGATTTTGCTTGAAATGTTTTACTTCAAGCTGAAGTGGAATATAGTGGTGTACTTCATCTCGTTGGAAGGTCTTCAGGTCTTTATAGGACCAAAAAAAAACATCAATATACCTTTTGATAAGCTCAATGAATGTTTATTTTTTATTTTGAGAACAACATTTTCCAATGTTGACCATCCTACGCTCTTTGTCACTACCTAGATTAATCTATTATACTTCCAAAGAGGACCTATCACCATAATCTTTCTTTAAATTTAAAAATTGATCATGTTTATCAAATATTTCTTCTAAATAAACTAACCCTTTAGGGATTTTATTTCCCTTCAATTGAATTATTTCTTGACTATCAATAAGCTTAGGGTCAGTGATAGCTATAATCATCTAGCGTGAAACTGAACTACTTCCTTCAAATTACAATTCCTCAAAGTTATCTTATTGCCCAAGGAATGTATCTATTTGCTTGTTATCATTACAAACCTACCATTGGTCGATGTTATACGGAAATTTTGGATGGTAAATCATCTTTATTTTATAGTTACCTTCTTGGAAAAGTGTAGGCTATTGATCTAGCTTAAGCAGAGATGTAGTAACTACAAGAGAATCAACTCTGGAGTTCTAATCATGAGGAACTAAGTTGATTGAGAAGGCTAAAAAATCAAGTGTTACACTCATAACTTGACCATGGTAGTGCCTCATCTTGTCTTTCTTCACTTGACATTGATCATGAATTTGTCTTACTATTAAATCAATATCTCCTTGGGCTTTTAGGATTCTTACTCCTTTTTTTTTTGCTTGTTCAAGTCCTAAAAATAGTGCCTCATATTTTTTTGTGTTGTTAGTATTTTCAAACATGAGTTTGTAGGAGTAATGATATATTTTACCATCAGGTGATATCAATACCACCCCATCACCTGAACCAACAAAACTACAACTGCCATCAAATTTTAGCATCCATATCTTATCTTTTTCTTCTTCGTTTTCTTATACTAAATCTAGTCCTTATATCTCCTTGCCCAATTCGATGTAGTAAACTCCATGGTTTGATTCTTCAAAAAGAATTTGTAACCTTAGATCATCATAATTGAAAACCATATACTTGGACTTCTTTTTAGGCTTAAGTTTTTCATTTAATTCTTTGATTGGAATGCGAGCACATGACCAATGCATCTTGACTTCTCCACCCAGATCTTTGCAAAAGTTTCTACATAATATAATTTCATAAGAGATAAGAATATCCATAACCAAAATTATCATTTTGAATCTTTTATTTGGGAAAGCTACCAAGATAGCTTGGGCATATTTGATCTATCCAATCAGGGGAACTTATTTCTACATTGAGTAACATTTATCTATTGTCTTAGTCAAAGTGGGGCCAAGGGTATCAACTACTTTAGCTAGCATGACATTATCAGAGGCTCTAGAATCCATGATGTAGTTACTTAATTTGAATCCATTGATCAATAGAGAGACATAGAATGGATCTATCCTTTTAGATGTGGAAGTAGATGTGGGAGAAGAAGTTACAACATTGTTCTAGGAAGGAACCTATTTGGGAGTGGGTAAGATACTTTTATAGGTAGCGCCTATATTGTTTGACCCTTTACTTTGAAGATACTTGACTAGTCTATTCAATTTATCTAGATAAGACCTCAAGTATTCAGATTCTAACATTTGAATTTTGTTTTTTTTATGTGATCAATTATGTCAAAATAGGGAATGAATATAGATAGAGCAAGATTAATTTTAGAAATATGAGTTACTGGCTTATGAGTTTGAGAAGAATAAGCTACATACTTATCTTTTAGACCTAAATAAGAAGGTAGAGGACTACCTCTTTTAATAATGTTTACATTTGATCTAGAGTCTCCTTTCCTCTTTCTCTTTTTCTTTGGAATATTTTTCACTAGCTTGCTGCATTTGTGACGTTATAAACACTACAAAAGAGTGACTATGATCTTCTTTAAATGCTTCTTCATAATCAATTTCTGATTGATATTCAAGTTAGCCTATGTTAGAGTCACTAGCAAGATCTACAAAGTCATTTTCATCAACAAGACTTTGATGAGTATCATAAGTCATCTGATCTTCTTCATTCATCTCAATGTGATTTTTGGGAGCATCTTCAATTTCTAGTCTTTGTGTAGGACCAACAATGCAGTTCATATTCTGATTATTAATATTCTATGCAAGTACATTCTTAGTAGGAGCATCATGAGTACCTTGAGATATTTTCCTTTTAACTTGTATCAAGTCATTATCTAAGTTATGTAATAGGGGATCAGTGGTCTGTGATGTGTTTGAAATAGAAGAATCACCCTTCTAAGTTGTTTTATTGATCTTTCTATCCATTATCAAGTCATCTTCAACCTTCATAGTAAGATTTTGAGTTGCTAATAAATCAACTAGATGTGCTCAACACAAATGATAGTTGACTTATGGTAACTGGGCATTGATGAAGAAATAGTTTTGATTATCTCTAGTGCATAAAGTAGATTGAGGAATTTTGTAGAGTAATCTATTAAACTTGGTAATGAAATACCATATGTGTTCATGCGGTTATTTCTTGAGCTGAGTTAGTTAGGTGAGTAATATATGTGAATATTCTATAGCTTTAAATCTCTTTTCAAACTACTCATGCATAGTGGCCCAAATAACTATAGTTATAGGTTTGAAATGGTATAACCATTTTACAGCTAAGTCATGTAAGGTCTTAATGAGACATCTTTATGCTCAATGCCAATTATTCCATAGGCTATAAATAAGATAGCCAAGTGATCATATATACTTTGTTTTCTATCACTTGTGAACTTTGGAAAATTCTTTCTTGACCCATTTGGCAAGTCATGGAGAGGAGGAGTCAAATTTAGAGGACCAGTCATTGCTCTCCAAGGGATGAGAAGTGGTAACACCATTATTTTGGGAATAAGGAATTGAAGATTAATGGATTAGATTATTCCTCAGAAACTATGTTGTAGTTGATTCACATGATTTTGTACTTGTCTCAAAGGTGAAAGGTTGGATCTTCTTGTTCTGGTTTAGATGAGAAAGATGAAATTAAATTGTTATTGTAATTCAAAGAAGTCATTAGTTTGGCCTTGAGCTCTCCTTACTCTAGTGAAAGGTTGATTTTATAGACTGAAGCACAAAAATTCTTATGAATATTTACTTAAGTAATTTGGTTTATAAGCAAGGACTTAGGCAATAGTTACTTATCATACAGGAGTTCAAGAAAAACATAGCATAAAACAAAAATTTTATTTTGTACATGCAATAATTGAAAAAAAGTGACACATCTATTTTAGAAAAGTTGAGTTAACTTCAACAAGGACATTTTTTACTCATAGGTGCATAATTTACTTAGTATGCAACATTTTAGATGAATGGTTTGGAAAACATGCAAATTATGGAAAACTAAAAATTAATTGCACCTGTCTTGACTTATGTCAGCAATCTAATTTTAGTTTTGGGAGTTTAGTTTGTATTTCCTCAATGGAGTTACTAGAAACTATTGGATAGATATTTTTTAGGCTATCAAAAGTACTTAGGTAGTCATGGGATTAAATACAATTTATTTAATGGTGAAGCTCCCATATGTTGTATGTCTATTTACTTCTAATTTTTCATAGCTCCCAGTTGTTCATAGATTATAAAAATTATGTACAAATTGTATTGTTTTTGGGGTATTACTTTAATCACATAGTTCATGAACCATAAAAAAGTGATTTTATAGAAAGTAAATATCTATTTCAAAGAATGTGTAAAGAAATTTTGGGAAATAAAAAATGAAAAGACTAGTATATGTGAGAAGAAAGAAGTTGTAGCTCACAATAAATAGTTTTATAGATCTTATTGAATCTATAATAGTAAATAAACATTCAAAAGATGATAATCCTTTCAACAAATGAGTAATAGATACTGGAATTCATATTTATATTTAAGGATAACACAAAGTTTACTATTTTAATCTTTCACATATCCACTATATGATCCCCTTAGATGCAAAGTTCTATAGAAATCAACTTCCTTCTTATTCACTTTGAACTAATTTCATACAAAAGAAAAACTCAAAAATCTAAACACAAAGTTTTAGATTTCTTAAACTCTCTTTCTTTAGTTAAAATTGCTTTCCAAAAATTACCATCCCTAGACACATAGGCTTGCACTTATATTTATACAATTTCAAAAGTCAAAATCAAATAGGAGACAACTCCTTGAATTTCCAAGTGATGCGCTAAAAATTGGGAACCATTGAGAGACATCCTATTATAATTTATGCTCTATGGCATGAAATAGACAATGACATATAGAACTTGTTGGTTTTACAATTTGAATCAAAAACAATATCTTTGTATGCAACATAAAGCTTGCTTAAGTAATTTTATTTTATAAAATGACTTCAAGTAATGGTGTTTAGCCAAGTTACTTGAGTCTTACATTTTACAAAGTAATATACCTTAAAAATTAACTTCAATAAATGATTTAATTAAATTAATTACTTATAACAAAGTTACTTCAAATATATTACTTGAAGAAAATGGAAAGAATAACGGAGTTTTTGAGAAGAGGAGAAATAACAATAATTTCATGTCGTGGACTTTAGATCTGCACTTTTCTTTATATTTAATAAGCTAAGACATCATTAAATACATTATTACATCATCTAATTTGGTAAGTGATTGCCTTTTGGTCTCATATCTCAGTAATTCTCTTTCCAACTTCCTACCATAAGCTTTCACTCTCTCAAGTCTTGGGTCAAGCCTCTTGATTTCTTGTTGACACTTAATTAAATCCTTTATAGATTTTGATGTGAAAGGAATTATGACCTTTTCAATTAATTTATTGAACTATTGGTATAACTGTTTAGATGTCCTTGGATTTTTAGTAGACCAAATGTTAGTAAGACCAAAGATGCAATCCTCTAGATTCACTTTTTCATTGTGAGCATCTTCTTCTAAAGTCTTCATTTCTTCACACATGGCCCCAATATTATGCATGTGAAAAGATAAGAGGTAATCCTCTTGTTTTTATTTATTTATTTATCCTTCAAGGATTTTTTTTTTATTTGATTAAAACTTTTTTACTTAAAGTATTTATTCTTTGAAGACTTTCTTGCTGCAACTCAGAAATCCCATTCTCATTTTCTATTTCTTTCATTACTTCCTTTATTTGTGCTAATTTATTTTCAATATCAGTATGAATACCTAGGACCTCAAAAAAGTGCTTCTAAATAGTTTGCATCATATTCTCTATCCATTCATCAATGGCCTAAGACTTATTTCTAGTTTCCTTTACCTTAGTTATTACTCGCTAACCAATTGAATCACCTGAAAGAATTGAATGCTAAGGAGTAGATCTTGCCACTTTGGCAATTGTTTCACACAACTTTAACTTTTGTTTTTTTAATTTGGATTTATCAACTTTCTCTTCATCAAGATTTTAAACAAAGTATCTATCAAGGTCTGAGTAGCTTGCTTCAAACCTTCTATGGTAACTTCTCCAAGGGATATTTTAGTTACTGTTAAATCTTGTTCAGTGACTTCATCTTTAATCTTACCATAAAGAAGAATGGATACCTCTAAAAATTTATGCCCTGAAGGTTCAATTATTAACCTGGAAATCACTTTAGTGATCTTGGGCTTCTTTCCTTTTCTATTATGACTCTTCAATAGTTACAAATTAATCTCCTTCAAATTTGTCATTTCTCTAGTTTTAGGAACTATCTGCAATACTATCAAGGATGAGAAGTCTATGCTTATTGGAGTAACTAAATGTATAACCACTTGTTGTTGATTGTTTCTTACAACTGAGTCCCAAGAAGGAGCTTCTTGTGTATTTGAAACATCTTGTAATACATTGGAAACTCTACCTCCTTCTTAGCTTCTTTCTCTTTCTCCTTCTTCTCCACTTCCTTCTCCTTTTCTATTTCTTTCTCAGGTTCAACCATTTATTTTTTCTTTTCTTGTGATACCTCTTCATACAAGGTCACTTTTTTAGTAGTTACCTATTTTGGCTCCTTCTAATTAGTTGGTTATTCATCTGAAGGGGTGGTGTTTGAGTAATGGGTGGAGAAAATAAAAGAGGAGGAGGGGAAACATTAGACTTCTTCTAAATGGGCTTCTTGGGAGGCTTGATGCTATGAGATTTTAGATGTGGCATGAGTATTGATGGATCTATGGTAGATGTAGTAGAAGTAAAAATAATGGGTAGAGAAGTATCTGTCGAAGTGACCAAAGGAGGTGTAGTGATAGCTAGTTAAATTGGTTATTAATATTTCACCACAAAATAAGTGTCATCAACATTTCTCTTCAAATTTAATTTCTTATTCAGCTCTTGACTAATTTATCCTTGAATTATCTTCCTCTTCTAACTTTTTCTAGTAGATTCAGTCATTAATTCCTTCATGAAATATCCCTTATTAAATATCCATGTGGAAGTCATGGAAAGGACCATAGAAGTTTTGTCTACAATAGTTTTACCTTGATCTTTTCCAAAAATAATCTTTGCAAGTGGAGCGTTATCCCCTCCTACTACATGGTAGGCATCACTAGTTACAATTTAATCATCCTCCATGTTTTTTGGAATTATTTTTAAATCAAAATTAAAAATATTTTCAACAATCAATCTATTATTGTCTCTCTTTCTTACATCAAACTCATCCCCATAATCAATCCAAAATTCTTCAATTGCAGGTATATGCATATACTCAAGAGAAATTATATTCTAAGCTATACCTCTGGAATAAAAATTTCCTCTAGCTTCAAAATGGGTCAAATTTTAGTTGTGGTACATCTCTTTTTGATCATTATTGGATTTTTAAATGTTGGAATAATGATAATGACTAATAAAAATAGGAAAAATGACAACAGGATGGTGAATCTTTGACTGTAAATCATGCAACTCAACTATTTGCCTACATAGCTCCTTAAGGATCCATTTGTCATTGGGATACCTTGGAAATTTGACTAGAGTGCCCAAGAAACCACCAAATCTAATGTATATGAAGTTGTGGAACTGAATGAAAATGCATCCAAATTGGGAAACTACTTCCCATGTTACATCAGATACTCTTTTGTGTTTCAAAGCCACATTTAACTTGCAAATGATTTCATAAAAGAACCCATCATTTAAATTTTTATAATGTTTGAAATACTCAAATAGAACCAATTGGGGGTAATATTCATATATAGGCACTGATGCCAATGTTCCTTTTGCACCTAATCTAGAAAAATCTCCACTTGGTGTTGTTGCATATACTAAGTATGAATTCATTTTAAAGTCAAAAGTTGCCAACACCTAACTTAGATAGTGGTCAATGTTATCACTCATTAATATTGACCATTCAGTCATTGCATAACTCATGTTAACATTAATGGACTTGATGTATGCATACATCCAGGTTGAAAATCACTTGACATTCTTTTTTCCATTGAATCTAAATAGAAATTGTGTGATGTCATCAACTTCCTGAATGAAGTCAAACCTTACTATATGCTTTGGGAACCTTGAGGGCTACATAACTTTCTTCAGATAGTGTTCATTACTTTAATACATTATAGAGTCTATCTTTCCCAGAGAATCTTGGCTTTCTCCATTGATAAATCTATAGCTTTCAACTTTGATAGAATCTTTAAATAGTAGTCAAAGTATTGAACATCAAGCCTAATTACCACATTGGTTGAAGTGTCCTTCACCATTCTAGTGAGAGATTCATAGTACTTGGTAGATTCTAGGACAAACTTAGGTAGTTGTATAGAACTTGGGAAAGTTATAGCTTGAAAGATTCCACTATTGGTTATTTCTTGCATAAGTGGAGTGTTAATGATAGCTTTGTATCTCTCCAATAAATTAGTTATGGACACATGCCCCATATCTATGCCATTGATTTCTAACACTTTGGATACAACACTTAACTCAATGGGGTACCCTTTGTACTCATACTTCATCTTTAGTTCCGAAGATTTCAAAAATTTCTTTGCTTTTGCCCTACTCTTCCTACTTGGCCTAGGGA
Source organism: Torreya grandis (assembly GCA_037957365.1). Classification (NCBI taxonomy): domain Eukaryota; kingdom Viridiplantae; phylum Streptophyta; class Pinopsida; order Cupressales; family Taxaceae; genus Torreya; species Torreya grandis. The sequence continues at coordinate 79,721 of JARHVA010002976.1, forward strand.
TTTCTTCAAGTGCTAACTCAGGGAATTCTTCAATTAAATTTCTTGTTTCTTGTACTTCTAATCTAGCTATTTCTTCCTTTGATCTTGACATTTGTTTTGACTAACACTTGAAAGATTTGATAAGTTTTCTTGAGAGTTTAATGATTGCTCCTATTGGTTTAAAAAAGGTTAAATAAATGATTCAATTTATTGTCTTAAAAAATACTCCTAAGTAAACTTTATATTTCAATCAATAGAGAGCCTTGAAAACTCCAAGTAACTCATAGTAAGTAACAAGGTATCGTAACTCTGGGTTGGTCTAGATAATCTGTAAGTCATAAGTATTCAAGAATCCAAGCAAGTAACAAATAATAGGCATGGACAACTTTAGTTTTCTCTCAGCTTATAACTTTGGATTTATATTATCAAGTTACTTATATTCAAGACTCTGAGTGAGTAGTATGTTATGAGGAGTCTGGGGCTCTCTTGGGTAATTCACTAGGCTTCTTGAGGGTTATAACTTTTGGTTTTTTAAGACAAAGAACTTGAGTTAGAAAAGTTGAAGAAGTAGAAGTCAGGAGTAACTAGAATTCCAAGGAAATAAAGTAGTAATGGGAATTTTGGGTAGGCAAGGTGCTTGAGAGATTCATATTTCTTGAGGGTAGTCACTTGGGTTTGGGACTTAGGATAAATAATAAGTAAAGGAAATCTTGGGTAAGAAAAGTTAGGTTAACTACTAGGTTTTTTGTAGAGTAATTCTCATTTATTGTTATTTTATCTAGATTTTTACATTTTATATGTTTAATAAGATCATAACAAGGTTTAAAAATAACAATAGACATGTAAAATAATGAACAATTGTGAGCAAAATAGGAAAAGACGGAAAAAATTTCATGGTGTCGAATGGAAACCTACCAGAGGAAAGATGAGAATAAAACCCAAAATGGAGACCTAAAAACAAAGGAAGAATGATCTAAATACCTTGAATGCAAATGGTTTGAGAATGATTTGATCCAAAATCACTCCAAAATTACAAATGGTATCACTTAGGGTTCGTAGGGGTGGCAACTTGGTCAAATAAATCAAATTCTAGGTGGGAAATGAGGTGGTTTTTCTCAATATTTATATTAGCCAATGCATTAATGATAATTAGGATACATGTGTGAGGGAACCACACAAGCCTTTAGCATTTTGTTAGGTTTCTTGGACTACTTCACTTAATTTAGCTTTTAAATTGAAGTAATCTCATAACTCTGATTTGGTCTAGGCTTGAGAGTACTTCAGACTTGTGGACCCTTATTTATTTTACTTGTAGCTTTGAGTAAGTGAAGTTACTTAAAATAATTTATTAGATTTATAAGGGTTTATGAACCTACTTTACTTTGATTCTAATGAAAATTAAAGTTATTTGATAATTCTATTTTAAACTGGGTCGTGTAACTCAGGATTGCAATGAACACTTACTTTTCACTTGATAAGTAAAGTAACTCAGAGAATATGAGTTGGCTTGGAAGTGAGCTCAAACACTTATATTTTTGATGTTATTAGAAAGATGAGTAAATGGGCTTTTCAGTGATGGACTTGAGCACACATTAGCAATTGGAAAAGAAATCAAGCAAAAAAAAAGCTATAAAATGCATAGTCTTATTCAGAGAATTGGTTTTAACAAGAACAACTGACTCACAAAAAACAAAAGGAAAAAATTTAATAATGGTATCCCAATATTCTTTGTGAAATTTTTTGGGTGACACCACTTTTTTTTTTCACTACATTCATCACAATCCATGAAAATTTTATATGCTTACTATGTAATCACTAAGATCATGAAACAAACCCTACTAAAACACTATCGGTGAAGATTAAACCCTGTGATGATTGGTACTACCAATCTCTATTGGTATTGTCCTAATTAAATATGTAGGTATGTCCCGCCTCATATCACCATGGTAGTGCATGTAGATTACCTTTTTATGAAAATTTACTGTCAGTCTTATGTGTCGGTCCCTATTATGTTTTTCCTTCATTTGAAACCCTAATAATGATTTCAACACAATATACACATTGAAAAGGGGGTTAGAAATATTGGTTGGAAAACCTCAACTACTCTTTGGTGACATATTAAGTGTTTTTTATGTTTTAATATACTCTAAAAATGATCCAAACTACACATAATTTTCCCACCTAAGTGTCTATGCATGAACCATTGTGATCAATATAGAATGAAATGTAATGTTTAGTTTTTGACACTCAACACCATGCAACTTTAAGATACATTTATATTTATACTTGGCTCTAGGGTTGCTCCTTTGAGGGGTTTTTAAATGTGTATGTCTTTATGATAATGTCTTAATAAAGTTTAAATGGGTTTCTCAATGTAATTACAAAGTAGTGACCAAGCTAGAAAGTGAGTATGATCTTAGGCTTGATTTGACATTTATCATAGTGACCAACCCATAAAACATGTATATGATGACATAATATAAATATCATAATTCAAAAATTAGTAGTTAGGTGTTATCTTAGACACTATCAACAAATACAAAAGTACCTACAAACAAAGCTCAACTGTCTGACTATTATCAATACTATTATGGGAGTGAAAATTAATGACCTAAGACTTTGTGATAGTTTGCTTATGCATATAACCTTTCCAAACAAGTCTAGATTTATATTTGTCTAAGGAACCATCTGCCTTACACTTTACCTTATAAATCCATTTAAAACCAATGGATTTATTTCCTGTTGGAAGCTATGTTAGCTCCCAAGTCTTGGTTTTCATCAAGGAATCATATTTCAATTGCATGGTTAATTCCTAATTAGGATTCCCTTTGGCCTCTAAAAAAGAATTAGACTCAAATGCCTGTGAAACTATAGTTGTTAAATAAAAACTAACATGCTCACCTCTATTAACAAGATGCTTTCATGATCTCAATCTTCTTCCTTCCATACCTTTTTTCAATCCTCCCTCCTTTAGTAAATCCATTATGGTAGATTACCATTTTAGCTTCTTTAGTTGTTTTTATATAACTTGACAATGACCTCAAGCAATTCCCACCCTGGATTTTGATTCCATTGATGAACTAGAATCCTACTCAACTTTTAATTCAAAAATTATAATAGAATCATTAGAAGGAAATAATGACTTAATATCTTAAACTGTACCAATTGCTATGAAGTATGGCATCTATTCATTTACTATGACATCACTATTTACCATAACTTTTTTAGTGGAAACATCAATTAATCTATAGGCCTTAGACTACTCATGTTACAACCCCTCAAGTTGTACTTAGAAAGTGTAGTATTTTTTCCTTAAAATAACTAACTTAACATTTATACACAAAATAAAACATTAAAAAATGTCTAAACTATAAATTAGAATAATAGTACTTTTAATTCAAATTCCACATACAATATTTATCTTATACAACTCCAAGGAAATTAAATACAAATAAGACACAGCTACAGCTAGTCTCATAATACAAATACTATTGTTTAATTATAAAAAATACATAATACAATTACATTTCCTTTAGGCATATAGCCTAATACAATAAATAAATTCCAAGCTCTTCAGAGCTTGAGTTGAACCAACTTATGTATCACTGATAAATCTCAAGTGTTATCTCTAGGTAAGTACTATAATGGGGAGGAAGTGTCAGGACCTGAAAGCACAACTAATTACCATATACAAGCAACTAACATGCAGAATTTAACTAGAAGTCACAAGTAACTAAAATTTAGAAATAACACAGAATATGAGAGACAATACCCAATTGTATTAATACTCTTACAGAAGAAAATTACAATAAAGAAGTGCCACAGTCTTCTTACACCTCCAAGGCTTCCCACACCTCTAGGACTCTCAGTAATCTTTCCTCAAAGCTCTCTCTCTCAATTACGGTCCCAACACTCAACTCAAACACAGAGTTGGTGTTCACCTCCAACTAGTCAGTATCCACTACTACCAGTACACTGAGTATACACACATACTCAACCGAGTACACAACGTACTCCAAGTAGATCTCCCATGAACTTACAACAACCTGAAACTCAAATGATCTTACTTTAGAAGGATCTACCTTGCCTTCCTCTTTTCTCTCCAACTGAGTACACACCGTACTCCAAGTAGATCTCTCCTTATATTGCTACCTGTTGTGTTGCTGTCACCTTTGATCCTACTGCCACCTGCAGATCTCCTTTGACCTTGCACACACACACACTTGCAAATCAATGATCTTACTTACCATGTAGATCTCCAAACGTGGCCTTGCACACCTGCTGACCAAGATCTTGAAGAATCCTTCTGATTCTCCAAACCAGCACCCATACTTGGCACTGTGGCACTAGGAGGAACACACCTTGCTCTCTTCACTCTGAAGGAGCTAATTTTTGCTCTCTTACTCTCTAGCACAAATTACAATACAGCCCATGAGTCTATTATATAGATCTCATGCAAATAATAATTAGACATCTAATTACAATAATTAGATCCATAGCTTCAAGTCTATAATTGGCCTTCTACATGCAAACAACCAGTTCATTACCTAACTGTTCGTGCAAATGACAGTTCTAGAACTGCACAGGTGACCGACATCGGTCCATGTCTGCCTAGAGGTGACCAACGTTGGCTGATCCATGATCGATGTTGGTTGCTCTTCTCACTGTATATGACCGACGTCGGTTGATCAGACCGACATTAGTTGCTCTACAACTTAGTAACCCCTCAGCAACCTCCTCCATGTCTGCATCAGTGAAGCTTTTAGCTCCACAACCTAACAGGAAGAACATCATCTGAGGGCTTTTCCACACCAACCATGGACCAAAAATTCTCTGCACAATCCCCTATTAGGGAATGGTCCTCCCTTTATAGATGGGTAGATATAACATTGCAAAAATCTAGAAAGATGTGTTAGTACCGCATGTGCTGTAAGACTTCTACTACATGACATGTATCATAAAGAAAATATGTTTCAAACATGACATCACACAACATGTAAATGAAACATATGAAATGATAATATATATTTAACATTACTTTGGCCAAATTTTTCAAATAACATACAATCACCTAGATCGATTAATTTTATAACACACCACTTTATCGGATTATCTACTTCCAACATTGGTGGTGCTACCTAGGCTAGTGGAATCCATTGCACTAACTATTAGCATCATCAATATGGTTTCTATCATAAAAATATATAACATAATATATAACTCAAAGATTCATACAGATTTTCCTTACACTAGGAAAAGAATAATCAAAATCATTCATTTTATTCCAACAATGCTTATAAATCAAGAACATGCTAATAATACAATAGCACTACAATAAGCATACATTCACATACAAGATCATACCATCTGGGTATGCTCTAACTAAATATTATCCTTACATGTATGTAAAAATTAAACTACTGGTTAACTAATAATTAAAATATCCATTTCCTCTTTTAGCAAAGGTAACATATTTGTTAATACAACTTACATAAATGGTTATAAACATAGCTTGTTTTTAATTTGCATTTTTTTAATATTGAAACAAGCATGTCTATTATGATAAATCATCTTGAATGATAGTTTAAAGTATTTAATTTTAAATCATTACAAGTTTTCTCAACATATATCAAGTTCTAAGGCATCGCTAAGATTACTTTCGAAGATCTTAGGGTATTATCCCTACATACATCTAACATGAAATCTTAATGTTTATGCGTAAATAATATTAATTTAATTATTAGTCTTGATTTAAAAGGACTCTAATGAAGTTATCTAAAACTCTTATTTTTCCTTTACTAAGGCTTAGGTCTAGAAATTCAATCAACTTATATACAGGGACGTTGTCTAATATAAATAATAATAATAATAATAATAATAATAATAATAATAATAATAATAATAATAATAATAATAATAATAATAATAATAATAATAATAATAATCTAAGTTATGTCTATTCCATCATTAAAAAGGAAACATTGTCATGCAAAGACTCAACCAAGAGAATATATAAAATGTTACCTAAAAATGGAATGAGTCTCTGAGAAGTTAATACATAGTTATTGAGAATAAAGTGTAGCTCTTAGAAAATAAGATGTAAACATTTAAGGAATTAAAAATGTAGTCACTTAGTATAAAATGTAGGTTATAAAGAGTAACACATAGAGCTTTAGATTAAATGCATATCTTTTTAAAGGAATTCAAGCCAAAGTGAGACGCAAGAAAATAATTTAGGGCGTAGATATATGAAGTCCAATACACAAGTTTGATAAAATAATACACAAGCTTATCAATTTAAATGTATGTTAAAAGAGTATTAATGTAGAGATTTAGATTAAATGTAGATCCTTTTTAGAAGAAAACTTAACACAAATCCTGAATTACAATGCATCTATAAAGTTAAAAAGATGCCAATTATATATATATATATATATATATATATATATATATATATATATATATATATATATATATATATATATATATATATATATATATATATATATATATATAATCCTATGAAACTACAAGGGGTTACGTAGCCATAGCTATAATCAATGCAAGCCATTATTGAGATTTTAATGCAGGTCTCAATGAAATAAACTACAATCTTGACAATTAAAATCTAGGGTCTATACAAAGCTACATGCAGGTTTTATTTTAAGATATATGTATCTATAATAGTAATATCCATATATCAATTAATATCTATCTTCCTAAATACGAGTGATGGGTAGGTATACTATTGGAGGAATTTTGTCCATGAGCGATGGGTAGGAAGAAGGTGAAATACAACTTGAAGATTTCATGCAAGACATGATAGCTTCACTGGAGGCCCCTATTTCACCAATAATCTTAAAGGATTCTTCATTACACACATCAAGGTGCACCAAACATAGGATTTGACTTTGCTAAAGGAAAAATACCTACTTCATGGGCTGACTTGGCGGTTGGCAAGTGTCCTTCCAAAAAATCCTTAAAATATTCCTTTCTAATTCCATCTGGTGACAAAAATGAGGTATGTCTCAAGGTTCCAAACTCTATCATATAGAACATTGACTCTTCACTATCAAATTATATTCTAGATAAATCCAATAATTTTAGGCCAAATATTAACTATTTTTGTAAGTGGGCAAATTTCAAGTGGTGACCCAGATTAATATAGTTGTTATGCCCAAAAAAATTTCCTTATTAACTTTTCTCATTCTAAATATTACATAAGGATTCTCACCAGAAGTCCTTGGTTTATGGGTAAATCCATATTTAACCTTCAAGAGTGGAAGGTAGGTCTTAATCTGGATAGGATAGTCATGAAAGACAATCCTATCTAGGTAAAACTATTGAAGTTTCCTCTAGAATTTTGGGCCCCAGAGGTTATTTTGGAAATTTTTAGGGCCCTCAGCCAACCAATCTCTATTATCCCTATGACCAGACTAAACATAGACTATTGGTGGCCCATGCTTGTAATTTTCATCCCAATTGGCAAACCCTTGATTCATTCCATTAAGATTAAATCCAAATATGATGTTTAGAACCAATGTATAAAATTTGAAAGGAATTCAAAAAATTTAAAATCTTGTGATGTTTTGAATCACTGGACCAAAAATTGCCCTCTGAGTAAGAAGCCATCCCTCCCCCCACTCATTACTAGGTTAAGAAACCTTCTCCCTAGAACCCTTCTCCTCATCCCCCCAATATTTGCAATCCCCCCTTCCATCTCAAATCACCTTCTTTCCCCCCTTATAAACTTTCTCTAACTCCTCTTAGCTTGGGACAAAAATTTAGATACAACACCTCCCAGACCTTCTTTTACCCTGAGGATCCTTAGCCCTCCTCAAGCTAGATCAGACCTTAAAACCACAATCACTATTCTAAAGGAGGATAAGGTAACTAGAGCTACTCCACCATTGGGGACATTTTAGTTGAAGTAGAATTTGCATCTCCTATTACTCCTTCATCTCTCAAGGAATCACAAGGAGACACCCAAATAAACTTGACCTATACCATCTCTTTTGAAGCTTTATTATTTGATAAGGTTCCAATTCTTCAAGAACTAGTGCCTAATTAGGTTCTTCTAACCCTGATCAAATGTCAAGAGGAGCCTAAGCCCTCTTCCCCTTGTGAAGGTTAATGTTCCTCTACAAAAAAAGGAGAAAATTATGAGATAATCAAGGAAATGGGAAAAGAACAATGGATTAAAGTCCAACAAAAAAAAGGTAGGAAAAAGGCTAAAGTTGGTGAAGAACCAAAATCTTTAAGTAGACCATCTAATCAAATCTCCAAAAAAGTATAAATAGATAAGCATGTAGAAAAGGGTACACATATGACCCTTAGACATTTTCCAAAAAATAATAAATGAAGATCATCTCCTAAAACATAAGGGGGTTGAATAACCCCAAGAAATAGAGGTTGGATAAAAACTTTGTCTTTAATCATAAACCTAATATTTTTATTAGGGATGGGTAGGAAGAAGGTGAGTTACAACATGGAGATCTTGTGCAGGATGTGATAGCTTCATTAGAGGCCCCTGTTTTACCAATCATCTTAAAGGATTCTTCACTACACACATTATAAACAAGTTAGGATCTACCAAACATAGAACTTGACTCCACTAAAGGAAAAAGACCTACTTCATGGGCTAACTTGGCGGTTGGAGATCACCCTTATAAAAAATCCTTAAAAGATTCCTTTATGGTTCCATCTAGTGATATAAATGAGGTATGTCTCAAGGTTCCAAACTTTATCATAGATCACTTTGACTCTTCATTGTAAAATTCTATTCTAGATAAATTTAGTGATTTTAGGCTGAATATTAACTCTTTTCACAAGTGGGAAATTTTCAAATGGTGACCCAAGGGTCAAATTAATATAGTTGATATGCCCAAAAAAAAGTCTTTATTAAATTTTATCATTCTAAAGATTACATAAGGATTCTCACTAGAGGTCATTGGTTTATTAGCCTTTAAAAGTGGAAGGCAGGTCTTAATCTAGATAGTGTAATCATAGAAGACATTATTGTTTGGGTAAAACTATCAAAGTTACCTCTAGAATTTTGGGCCCTAGAGGTTATTTTGGGAATTATTAGGGCCCTTGACTAACCAATCTCTATTGACAATGTGACTAGATCTAGACATAGAATACTGATGGCCTATGTCTATGTGTTCATCCCAAATGACAAACCCTTGAATCATTCCATCAAGATTAAATCCAAATACGGGGTCTAGAACTAATGTATAAAATTTGAAAATGATTCAAAAATTTGCAAATCATATGATATTTTGAATCACTTGACCAAAAATTACCCTATAAAAAGAAGTCATCCCTCCCCCCACTCTCCACTAGGTTAAGAAACCTTCTCCCCATAACCCTTCTCATTGTCTTCCCACTATTCATAACCACCCCTCCCCTCTCAAATCACCTCATTTCCCCCTCCTAAACCCACTTTAGTTCTTCTTAGCTTGGGGGAAAAAAATTAGATGCAGCTCCTCACAGACCTTCTTCTACCATGAGGATCCTTATCCCTCCTCAAGTTGGATTAGACCTTTAGACCACAGCCACTACTCTAAAGGAGGCCAAGGTAACTGGATCTACTCTACTATTGGGGGATTTTTTTTATCTAAAATATCATTTGCATCTCTTGTTGTTCCTTCTTCATCTATCAAGGAATTATAAGGAGACCCATGGATAAGCTCACCCTACACCATCTCTTTTGAAGCTTTATTGTTCAATAAGGATCCAATTATTCAATAAATAGTCCCTAATTAGGTTCTTTTAACCCCAATAAAGTATTAGGAGGATCTTAAGCTATTTTCCCCTTGTGAAGGTCAATGCTCCTTTGCAAACAAAAGAGATAGTTATGAGATAATCAAGGAAATGGTCAAGGAATAGTGGATGAAAGTCCAAACAAAAAAAGGTAGGAAAAAGGCTAAAGTTGGTGAGAAACTAAAATCTTTAGGTAAACCATCTAATCAAAACTCTATAATGGTAGAAATAGATAAGTAGGTAGCAATGGGTACATAGATGATCCTTAGACATTTTTCAAGCAATAAGAAATGAAGATCATCTCCTAGAACATAAGGGGGTTGAATAACCTTGGAAAATAGAGGTTGATTATAAACTTGGTCTTTAATCATAAATCTGATAATTTTATTATTCAAGAAACCAAAATTTCTATGGAAAAAATTTTCAATAATAAAGCTAATATTTGGGATAAAGCTTTGTGCAGTAGTAGAAGCTCCCGAGGTACCTCTAGAGGATTGGTGGGTTTTTGGGATCCTTATATTCTAGAAGGAAATACTCTCTTATAAATTGACTCCCATATCATGGTTTTTTTCAAATAAATTCACACTAAATGGAACTGGGTTCTTACTAATGTGTACGCTCCAAATTCTAGAAATGACAGGAAAAAGTTATGGTAGGATTTGATTGACATTAGATTTTTTTTTTAAATATCAAGGTTGGATGGTGGTAGGGGATTTAAATTATCCTCTGTCTCTAGGTGAAAATAAAGAGGGAACCTATTACCTTAATGACAACATGTTAGGTTTCAATGAATTTATTGTATAATTAAAGCTAGCATATGTTAAATTAAAAGGCAACCATTTCACCTATTCAAATAAGAGACTAGGTGATAATCTCATTCAAGTTAGACTTGATATTTTTTGATCTCTTTACAATGGAGTTGAAATTATACCAGTTCCCTCTCTTCTCTTCCTAGGATTGGGTTTGACCACAACCTGCTAGTGTTTTCTAGTGAAAATATGACCAAAGCAAAATGTACCCCTTTTAGATTTGAGAAAATGTGGCTCTCCAATTAGACTCTGGAGGATTCTTTGAAATAATGGTGGAAGTTATCAATTTAAGGTTCTTCTATGTTTAATATTACCATGAAACTTAGATAGGTTAAGCTTAAACTGAATATTTAAAACAAGGAAGTTTTTGGGAACATTTTTTTCCAAAAACACAATATTGAGGAGGAGCTTAGTAGAATAGAGGAGGAAATAAATAATTTTTGTTCCACCCCCTCCCCATATTCAAAATAAAAGGATCTTATTCTTTAACACAACCTGGAAGCTAAAGAAGAAACTTATTGGCACCAAAAATAGATGAAGACTTGGCTCAAGGAAGGAGATAGGAAGACTAAGTACTTTCATACCTCAGTGTCTAGAAATCATTAGTGTAATTTCATTTTAGAAATCAAGGGAGAAGATGGTAACTAGTATAAGGAAGAAGAAAAACATCAAGTTGTAAATAGTCAACTTCTACAAAAAACTTCTAGCCTATGTCCCTTCTCAGGATGCTCAGTTAGAAGATCAGGTAGTTAATCTTATTTAGGGATTCATTTCCCAATAAGATAATGCTACCATTCTTTCTCCTCCTTTGAATTAAGGAATAAAATATATTGTCTTATCTTTTCAAGGGGATAAATCCCTCAACCTTGATGATTTCCCTCGTCTTTTTTCAAGTTTTTTGGGATATTAACCAAAATGAAGTCTACCTAGCTATAATTGAATTTTTCAAAGCCAGAACTATGTTACAAGATTTCAAAAATACCTTTCTAGTTCTCATTCCTAAGAAGCAAGGGGATAATCAATTGAAATATTTTAGGCCCATTAGTCTTTGTTCTACATTTTACAAAATTTTCAGGAAAAGTTTGTCTCTAAGAATCCAAATGTTGCTTGACAAACTGATTGTATAATAACAAGGGGATCTAATGTTCAGTAGATAAATTTAGGATTGCATAATTATTGCCCATGAAATAATTCACTCAATAGATAATTCCTCCCAACAAGGTATGTTCATCAAATTGGACATGAATAAAGCTTATGACAAAGTTTCATGGCATTTTCTACATATAATCCTCCTCAAGTTTAGGTTTAATCAAACCATCAAAAACTTGATTGCTTTCTATGTATCCACCCCCATGTATTCTATAATCATCAATGGGTTCCAAGAGGTTTTTTACCGGTAGGTAGAGGTCTCAAACAAGGAGATCCCCTATCTCCTTATTTGTTTATCCTTATGGATAAAACTTTGAGTAAGATCATTGGCATGGCTAAAACTTCTAGGGTAATCAAGGGAAGCATAGTGGCTCCTAACACTAGACCTATCACCCTTCAACAATTTGTGAATGACACTCTGATGATGGGAGAAGCTTCGATTTATGAATCCAAATTCTTTAGGAAAATCCTTGAAATCCATGAGATTATTATAGGACAAAGTGTTAACTTTCTCAAAATACCCTTATTTTTCATGAACACTCCACCTTCTCTACAAGATAATATCTCCAAGATCATTGGTTGTGTCATTAATAATCTCCCCTCCTCCTATATTGGCATTTCTCTCTTTGATGTAACTATGAAAACATAATACTAGAATCCTCTCATTGATAGGATTCAGAGGAAGTTATCCAAGTGGAAAGGAAATTTTATATCTCAGGCCAAAAAATGCAACTATTCAAGAGTTCATTGTAAATCATCCTTATTTACTTCATATCTTCATTTGTTATTCCAAGAAAAGTGGCAAGTAAGATTGAATAAATTTAGAAGAACTTCCTTTGGAGGGGTATGGGGGATAGATTCAGATTCCCTCTTATTTCTTGGAATAAACCATGTCTTCCTACTTCTAAAGGAGTATTGGGACTCAGAGGGGTGAGATTTATGAATAGAGCTTTCTTAATAAAAGCAAGGATGGAGAGTAATAAAGGAAGACAATAATTAGACTAAGATTATCAAGGCTAAATACTTAACTTTTGAGGAGGGTTCCTAATTTTTGGCTGAAGATGGCCCTGTTAATGGTTTAACATTCTAGAAAGCACTAAGAGTTGGTAAGGATATTCTCATAAAGGGCTAAAGTGGAATATTGGTAGAGGTAACAAAGTGGATTTTTGGTAGGTCCTTTAGATCCAAGCCCCACTAGTTTCCTTGCCTCAAGTAGTGGAGTTTTCCATTTATTTCAAAGAGATCATCAGCTATAAAGTGTATGAATACTGGTAGGAAATTGAAGGTAGAAAAAGGTGGAAACTACTCCATAAAGAAATTTTGAATCAACACCAATCTCTTTTCTTACAAGAATTAAATAACACACTCCAGAACATTGACATCAGTATCTTCTAAAAATAAGATGCTCTCATTTGGAAAGAGGACCCTAGTGGATTGTATTTAGTTAAATTTGGCTATCTTTCCATATGGGAATAGGCTAAAATTGAATAGAACTAGAATGTTTTATGGATTAAAAACCTCATCCCAAAGATTAATGTATTATTATAGCTGATAGCTTAAAACAAGATCCTAATAGTGGATAATCTTATGAGAAGGGGAATTCCAATTCCCAATAGATGTGTGCTCTACAAATAGGAGGCTAAATGTACAGAGCATATTTTCTTATCTTGTTCATTTGCCTCCTTCATCTTTCAATCTTTTTTCATACTTTTCAACTACTCTTGGGTAACACCTAGAACTATTAAGGATATGATCTATCAATGGAAGCCCCCTTGAGATTATTCACCACTAAAATTTTGGTGAAAATTTTCCCTTCCCCATATCTTTTGGGGAATTTATATCTCAATAAATTTGAATATATTTGATAACCTCAAGCCTAGCCATTCATCCACATTCAAAAAAATCATGGGTTTTGTAAAAGAAAATTGGTTTTCCTATGCTTCATGCTTTAATGGGCCTACTTTTCATACCTTTCCCATATTTTCCATCAGTTTAATCTTGAAATCCTTGCTAAATCCAATAATTAGGGCATTGATATATCTAAGGTCAAGTGGATTCATCCTCCTCCCCATAGGTTCAAATTGAATTTTGACGGGGGTGCTAATGGAAATTTAGGCCTGGTGAGAGTGGGAGGTGTTATTGAGGATTCTTATGGAATATTATGATAGCTTAGGTAGGACCACTTAGGATCCAACTGAACCATGTTTTAAAATCCAAAGCTACTTTATGGGGAATTTAACTCATGATTAAACTAGGCATGGAGTATTACAGGTGGAGGGAGACTCCATTAATATTATCAACTACCTAAAAGTAATGACTTAATCTTCCTAAAATATAATTGATTGATGATGAAAAAAACCTAATTACCTACTTTAAGGGAGTGTTCATTTCCCATGTGTATAGAGAGGGTAATATATGTGCTAAAAATGGCTAACCTAGGGGTATATAGTATCTCCTTACATGTTGGTAAGGTGGTGAGGCATTCCTTAATTATGTCATCCCCTTCATCGATCTTGATAAATTTAATTCCATAGAGTGATATGATGGGCCTATTTATGACTGAACATACTCAGCATAAGAGAAGGGACATTTACACATGCAAGGACATCATGCCCCATTCAAGCCTAAATGTTTTGCATGCATGGATTAATTTCTAACCAAGGAATAATATTTTATATGGATTTGTTTTCAATATCATCATTGTTTTCATCTTAAAGGATCATGAAAATTATACTAGAAACATACAGTCTAAAATGGGAGGCAATCAAGATCATGTTGAACCCATCTCCTATGTAGATGTGAAGGAGGATGAATATGTGTGGAAGATGATGATCAAATGGGGGTTGGTGACTTATATAGATAGGTTGGTTGGTCATGACATAACACTATCTATAGATTTTTCTTGCACATGGATTGACAAGGAAGTGCACATGCATGAGTTATGGTTTTTGATCATTAAAGAGGTCAAAGGGGAGATTACTAGTATGGACTACTCAGGATTAAAGGCATTCAAGGATAAGAAAGGAAATAAGAGTTATTTAAACATCTTTTACAACAAGGAAAAAAAGAAGTCAAAATTTTTAAACTAGAAAGGGTTCATGAGGGTACATTGACCTAGAAAATGGTTAGACACGTGCTTATAAATAATGATAGAAATTACACTAGAAGGGAAGCACATGGTAATTTTCTCACATCATTTCCTTTTACTTAACCATTTTAGGGTCATACTATCAGCTTACCCTTTTTCTCCTTAAATCTTTGAAAGTCTTAGTTACAAATTTTAAGAGAAATCACTCGATGGACCTAATCAACCAAGGGCTCATTATGCTTCTGGTAAAAATGGGATAACCCCTCTTGTTGAAATTAGTGATAGGGATAATTAACATCACTAGTGAATATGAAGAATTAGGAAGGGATGATGACTTCTTCTTAGAGACTAAATCCAAGAAAGTAGGGGACTAGAATGAATTCGTAGGAGAAGACTTTATGTAGGAAGAGCCTAATCTTAGAGGTAATCAAATGGGAGTTCCTAAAATTGTGACCATGATTGCTAATATGGGATTTTTTAAACCTAAAGATGAAATATGACATTGAGTAGTCCCTCAAAAAATTTCATACCAAAATGACTATCTAGAAATTATTTTGCACGTAAATATCAGATGAGTTTGAAAAATTTAAATGTCTTTTGATTCAAGGAACCTCTAATCTAGGCAATGACAAGGAAGAGACTAGCATGGTTGAGTTCACTCCCTAGGGCTTTAAAACCACTCACAATAGTGGTGATGAGGAAAACAAAAAGGACATCGAGAAGGGGAGGGGGGATTTCAAGCCCATTGGAATGAAGCACAAGAGGCCAAATAAGGATAAAGCATAGGGAATTAAGAATTGGACTAAAGGAAAAAGCAACAAAAAAGAGAACATAGAGACCAATAAATTGGTCTATTACTCTAATTACTTGTCGGTTAGTGGTCTAGGTACCTTTTTGGTTTTTTTATTGGCTTTTGGTATCTTTTAGGTTGAAGGTGGTCTTTTTGGTTGGATACTTAATGTTATCTCATTATGTTTTTTTGAACATTCCTACATATATTTTTCTTTCTTTGTAAGGGTACAGGACCTGTCAACCCATTTATTAACCTATCAAATTAAAAAATATCTATTTTCTTGATTTAAATTCAAAAATCAAATCAATTAGAATAAAGGAATCTAATGCATATCCACACACACAAATATAATCACAAACAATATTTATTAATTATACACTAACATTTTATGCATATAACATTTAATATTTAATGTGTGTGGGGGTAGGGTCACTAGTGATTTCCTTTGAGATTACACCAATCATCCCATGTAGCCCATCCTCTCCGATGATGCTATCTCTCATCAAGCTCTGAGGGTAGGATCTATCCTACATCTACCTTGCAACAAGTAGGTATTTAGTTTGATTCATCATAAATATTAACCAATGATGTAAAAACTAATAAATACATATCCATAATGTACAAATTTTAACATACAATTGTCATATCATGCATACTAATCAATAACATTACTATCTCATTTCATATATGTCAATAATCTCAAAATCAAAGTAATAATAATTAGATAATAGCCATATTAATCCATGGATTAAATATTTACAAATCATAGGATGAAATCAGGATGTAATATCCTCCTCCCCTAAAATTGGTCATCATCTTGATGACACTTATTCAAACAATAGTTTTTTGAATATCAAAAGAGTTTAAAAGAATTTAAAAACATAGATTCAATTATATATCATGTAAACAAATGAAGAATTAGCTTGAAAAAATCATCATAGTCTTCCCAAGTAGCACTATATTCAAAGTATTGTTCCCATAATACCTTACACTGAGACACCTATATATTTTGCAAATGAAGTTTATGAGTGTCAATTACTCTGATTGGTTCTACCATGACCACCTTGAGGTCTAAAACCTATAAAACATTATAATCCAAAACATGTGAAGGATCATCTATATACTTCTTAAGATAAGCTACATGGAAAATATTATGTAAAAGAGTTAGGGATGGTAGCAATGCAAACTTATATGCAACATGATTGAATACATGTAAAACTTTGAATGGTCCCACATATTTTTGTGACATTTTTTTTTTACTTCCTAAATCTAATTGAGCTCTTCTATAGCTTAACCTACAAGAACATTTTGTCATGAACATAAAACCTCCTATCTATCCTCTTTAGATCAACATAACTATTTTGTCTATCATTAGACTTAGCCAATATCTATCTTATTAACTTAACTTGATATTCCATTTTAGAAACCTCTCTAGCCTAAAGACTACATTGTCCCCTAACCTATCCCAATTGATTGATGTCCTACACCTCCTTCTGTAAAGTGGCTCAAAAGGAACCATCTTCAATGCTAACTGTTATGAGTTTTTGTATGCAAACTCAATGAATGAAAGATAATCTTCTCATTTGTATTTCTGATCCATGTAATAATATGTAGAAAATCTTACAAAACCTAATTTACATGCTTAGTCTAACTATCAATCTCTGGGCGATATCTGGTACTGAAATTGAGATGTGTACCCAAAGCTAAGTTTAAAGTTATCCAAAACCTAGATTCCATCTTTAGATCATGATCCAAAATGATATTCTTTGGGAATCCATGGAACCTATACACTTCCTTTACAAACATCTTCACAAGGGTAGGTGCATCATCTATCAAATTTCTTAGTATAAAATAAGCCACCTTGGTTATTTTATCCAAAACTACTAAGATCATATCGTGCCTACTTCATGACATCAACAAACCTTGGACAAATTTCATATTAATCACCTACCACTTCCACCCTATTATATCATGTAGATATAATAATCTAGCTGGGTACACATGTTCAACATTCACTCACTAACATTTCAGATAACATGACACAAAATCTACCACATCCTTCTTTATTCCCTTCCAGAAATACAAAGGTCTAAGTTTTACCATGAGCTTTGTTACTCTATATGTCACACATATGGGGCATTTTATAACTGTTTCAACATTATGCTTCATAAATTCTCTTGATCTAGCACATACATCCACCCATTAAAATGCAAAATACTATCTTTAGATACTATAAATACATACATTATAGCTATAGATGTCACATTAACCTTTTCACACCCTTTCACCCATTTACCCTTTTAAAAAATTTAATTATTTAAATAGATTAGTTAATTATTATTTCTACCTCACCTACCCAAACCCATGGCTAATCTATCAAAACCTAGTCTAAAGACCATTTCTACCTTAGAATTTAATGTCTTACCTCCTTAGACTTCTTCCTCATGCATACCCATGCCCCCTTTATTACCCTTAGACCATTTTTCAATGAATTAACCACCAATCATTAGTGTAAATGGCTAATTTTAGTCATTTTGACCTCTTCTTCCTAACCATCGGTAATCAACCCTCGATCAACAATAGTTGACCCATTTGAACTAGGAATTTGACTCAAGAGAGGATGGTTAATATTGTGTTAGTCCCAAAATGAAATAAAAATGAAATAAACACACTAACATAACATCTCTAGGCTTAGTTACTAGGGAGAGCTTAGTTAACGAAACTAGAGTAGAAAGCACAACTAAAATGCAAAATAAAACTTATTTCACCTTCTTTAGATGATCCAAAATGCTTGTTGTAGTGGTTTGCTTAGCTTTGTGCTCATGAAGTCTACATCAATGAAGTGTGGCTACCTCCATCTATCCTTAGCACCATGTTTGGCTTTGGCTTGCCTTGGCTTGGCTCAATATTTGGGAATTATAACACTAAAATGCAATGATTTTGAATGAATTTGGGCATTGTAACTTTAGCATATGAGAGCTCAAAATTCAATAGGCAAGACCTCCTATTTATAGATTTTTGGAATGGTTTGAGAATCAACCATGACCATAACTTTAGCATATTGAGATGTGTGGCCATGAATAAATCCAAATATCAAATTCATTCTACATATATCCCCATTAATATTTGGGATAGAGGGGAATTAACTAAGCATGGAAGGGATTTAATGAGGCATGGGAGGGGTTAACCTTGATATTTTATGCATTTATGGCCTATGGATATCTTCCCAAGAAATGATGTCACCTGGTGATGCAGTTAATGACAATCAATTTCCAAAAAGAAATTATTCAACAAGTTCTATGGAATTATTAATTAGGCTCATGATTTGGTTTAATTATCTCCTAAGCATGATTAAACACTTTGATGCAAACCTTGGCTTTTTGTGCACAAGTTACTAAAATTGGTTAGAATGTCTAGTTATTGGCCTAAAATTTGACTAGATTGAAATTAAGATGTAATGTCAAATACATTGGATCCATTATCCCATTTAGGATGTTTCTAATACAAAATAATAAAGGCATATGTCTTATGCAATAAATTTGATAGAAATGAGTAATATGGAGCATGCAGGTGTAAAATTAGCATTTTAACTCAAAATGATCTGATGAAAGTTAGCCATCCCATAAATTACATTGCCCCATTTAATGATACCCTAGCTAAAATCAATACTTGAATATATCAATTTTAAATCTTTTAATGTGTTTTAATGTTTCTATGCCATATTGTGCACTTTGGTAGAAATTGGTCAAAAGCTTGATTGATGGTCATTGGTGGCTAGACTTAGGTGTCTATAGTTTGCCCCTATTTAGGAATACATTCCAAGATTTAAGCATAGTAACATATTCTCAAATAATGAAAATTTCATATATGGATATAAATTCAATGATGATGAACTAACTCCATGATACCCCCTCAGGGGAATGATTGGCACAAGTAAGTCGATAAATGGTCCCTCAAAAAGAAAAAAGCAAAATAAGGGGACTAAAGAAAGGAAAAATTATGGGGTGAAAACACAATGAGTTTTAAAAAGTAGTCAAAATCATTGAGAATTCAAGTGGGATGGTGTATAATGTTTTTCCCAAAGGTAGTTATAATCATTACACCTTGATAGTGGCAACGTGGTATGATAACACAATGATTTGCCTAAAGGCAGTTATAATCATTAAGAAGATGAAGTTGTCCCAATTAGGATAGAAAAACAAGATAAAAACATGCCCATTTATGGGAAAAAAATTAAAGTGGTGACAACACAATGATTTATCCAAAGGTAGCGATGATCATTGAGAAATGCAGGTGGGATGGTGTGCAATGGTTTGCCCAAAGGTGGTTATAATCATTAGACCCTGATTATGGTAAACATGACTAATTTGACTGATGATGAAAGATAGGATGATGATAACCTGATACAAAGGATAATGATGAATTAGGATAACCTTCTAGTAGGGAGATGATTGTCTGAACTAAAAAAGGTTGAGATTCATTCATTGTTTAATTACTTTGTGAATTATATGATTGGGATTGAATCATGATATCAATACCAAAGAGATGTTAATGTTTCCATTGCTGAGTAGGCTTCTTGAAGTTGAGGTTTTTTATATCACATGTTGATAATTACCATGGTATAACATCATGAGGACTTGGCCAAAATATGTATAAGGATTGACTCTCATAATCCAATACTCAATAAAAAATAATTCACCAATGATAAAACCATGATGACAATGTAAATGGACGAATATGGATGGATTCAAGTGTAAGTGCATGCAAGGAATCACCCAATGAATGCACATAAATGGAATCAAGGAAACAATATTAAAAGCAAACAAATAGGCACATAAACAAAACAATAAAGAAACAAACAATTTAAATTTAAGCCACACTAACATTGCCCCTAGAAAATAGGTGACAACTTAACAAACTAACAAAATAGGGGAATAAAAGAAAAGGAAGGGTGATGAGGCTAGGATATGCCCAATAAATGTATAATAAATGACCTCATTTTACTCTCTCTTTATATTAAGTTTGATTGAATTTTGGAACTTTTATTTTGATCTAAGATGAGTTAGGATGTGATTATCCATCTTTAGTTGATTGTGATTCTAACGTTTTGAAAGACCTATAATTCCTAACAAGTGTGTTGGAAAATTCTAGTTTTGTAATAAAATAGGTCATCATCAGGCTAAAGAACAAATATGAAGTGGATGGCATGTTTTTGGAAGCATTGGACTCAATTCTGATTAGTTTCATAACTTGTAGAATTTGTTCCAAAATCATCACAGTTAGTTCTGAAACCTGCAGAATCTATTCCAGAACCATCACAGTTAGTTCCAAAACTCCACCATACTATTTCAAGTTGTCACATTTTTGGACTTAGCTCTAGAAATCTATATTTAGCTATGGTACTCTTTTAGATAAGCTCTAAAACTTTTGCAGCTAGAAATGGAATTAATGAGGATCTATTCCAAATAGCCGACGATCTATCAAGATCAATGATCCCATTAAATCAAGAATAGATTCCCAATTTTTTGAACTGATAGAATCAAGACAATTATCACATAGCTGGACATCTAGCCACATCTTGATTCAACATCTATTCTAGGCATGATTCAGTTCCATCGTATCTATGAAACAATTACAGCCATCAAAGCATCTATATATACAGACCTGGGAATTTAGTAAACATATATATGGATAGAGATATAAAATAATACGGAGAAAAGGATAGCTTAGTGAATTTTTGATATAGAAAATTTTATCAATAAAATAGCCATTCCTATTTTGAAAGCAAATTGAATTGTTCAAATCCTATTTTAGGTGGAGCAAGGGCCCACTCCTCCAAAGAACCAAGATCTTCATTTTTGTTGGTATTTATATTTCCATTCACAAAAATAAATAGGTAACTCTATTAAATTTATAAATGCTTCCAACTCTTTAAATTTAAGATTTCTTATAAATTTGTTTCTGCAGTCATTTTAGATTAAATTTTCATTTCTACAACGTGTGCTTATTTCCAGCAATCAATTTCATTCTTGCAACGTGTGTTTGTTTCCAGCAATCAATTTCATTTATGCAACGTGTGTTTATTTCTAGCAATCAATTTTTATTTCTATAATGTGTGTTTATTTCCAGTAATCAATTTCATTTCTGCAACGTGTGTTTATTTCCAACAGATTTGCATAGTTTGATTCCAATAAGGTTTTAACCAAGAAATCATTAAGACATTAAAAACCCCCCAAAACAAAAATATATAAATACCCCCATTCAATTACTAAATCATTATGATTCCTCTTGTTGCATATAGCTTTAGACACAACCCTAGTTAAATATGACATCAATAGAAAGTTGATTAAATGAAGGGGATGATGACACCCAACATTTTTGGTGCCATTGCTGGGGAACACTAGTTGGAATTTTCTAATTAGGTGTCAACAAGAGAAACAATCATTCATTTAGTAATTAAAGAAATTTTCCCTAATTTATGAGTAGACCATGAGATTCCAAGGGAGGATTTCTCCCCAAAATTTTTGAACAAGAAATTTCATCATACTCTAGTTTAAGAAAGGACTTTGAACAAGAATTGGAGGCACCATTATCTCCTACAAGACAAGAAGCAAAATTTCCATCTTTGGAATTTTTGGATCAGTCACCAGAACTAAGTAAAACCTTAGGGAGGAGGATTATTTCTCAAGATCCATCGAGGGAAAGTTTTGATTCTCAATTGAGAAGTCAATCCCCTATTCCTAAATTTTCACCATCCCCAAAACATACCACATACCACATTGATTGGGAGAAAGGATTAGAAAATACCAGAGAGATGGAACGAGAAGCTAGAAGAGAACATGAGAGAACCTTTATCTATCCCATTCATATCGAGGATGATGAAACCACTATGAAAAACATTTCACCTGCACACTTGCCCACATTTAGAGGAATGCCATATGAGGATCCTGACTAATTTTTGTTTGAATTTAAAGTACTATGTCAGACTTATGATTACAAGATAGATAATCAAAAAATAAAGTTATTTCCATCTACCCTAAAGGATGCAACAATGAGGTGGTTTATGGGATTAACATCTAATTCTATTACCAATTGGGAACAAATGGAGTCTATCTTCCTAGACAAATATCAAGATTATTGTAGAGGAAGAAATTGAAAGGAAGAATTTTTCAAAATCAAACAAGAAGAAGACGAAAATATGGAAGATTATTTGGATAGATTCCTCTTTGTGAGTAAAAGATGTGGATTTTTACTTCAATAAGATTAGTATAAAACCATTTTTATTAAAGGAATGGATGATGAATCTAGGGAAACCCTTGATTTAATTCGTGGAGGAAACATTGCTCAATTAAGAATGGATGAAATCATAGAAATTTGTAGAAACTATTCAAGAACAAGGGGTGGACCTAGAAAAGGGAAAATGGTTAAAAATTTGAATCCAGATATGAACAAATTGATGGATGAATTGGAAAAATTTAAAATAGATATATTAGTTCAATTAACCTCCACCATGGATGGATTACAAGCTATAACAAATGCCCAACTTGAACCATTAGCCATGTATTGTCCTAGATGTAGGAAGAAGCATGCAATAAGGGAATGTCCTTTGGATAAAATGAAAATATGTCTTGTCTGTGAATCTATAGAACATGATACTCATGCTTGTTCTCTTCTTCCACTCATAAAAAATCAGCTCAAACAAACTAATACATCCACCACCACAGAAGAATTAAATTTTGGTTAGAGACAACCTAATCCCTGGATGATGCCATGGGTAGCTCAAATAGTACCAAAAAATGGGGACAAACACCTTGGGACCCTCAATGCACATGGCATCCTTAGGTTTGGGAAAGTCAATCTTGGAATACTCAAGGACATCAGCAACCTTGGGCTGGGCAAGGGAATCCTTATGCTTGGCTACAACCTAGATGGAGCCCTAACAATTATGTGCAAGGAACAACATATCAAATAAGAACCAACAAGCCATAATGGGACCTCCAGCACAAAATCCATAGATTGAAAACATAGTCCAAACCCAAATTCTAGCACAACCAGTAGCAAAACCAAGAAACAAACAAACAACTCCTGTATACGAAATAGAACCAAAAAAATTAGGTGATTTAAATATAATGGATTGTAAAAACATTCAAACTAGATCTAGCAAAATAGTTAGCAGTCCACCTATTATAATCACTGAGATGATAGAAGAAGCTAAAACCCCTAGCATAGTTACACCTAAGGAAGATGACAAAGAAAAAGATAAGGAACCAAAAAAGAATTCTACTGAGATTCCATTTACAGAAAGACTTAAAGAAACCATAGAACTTAAGGAATCTAAATTGGTGCAGGAACTAAGAAGATTGAATATTGAAATACCATTGTTACAACTAATTAAGGATATTCCAGAGTTGAACAAGTTAATCAAATTATTATGTTTTAAAAAACCTGGAAGAAAGAAGTAGTACCCCAGAACTATTTAGGTAGATGGGAAACTTGCTGATTTATTAGTAAAAAAACTCCTACTACCTAAATATGGAGATCCTAGAAGCCCTATTATTTCTATTTCTATAGGGAATAAGGATATACATAACATTTTGATTGATTTGGGTGCAACTATCAATGTAATGATAGTGGACACTTTGAAAACATTACCATTAATAGGCATACAACCTACTAATACCATATTGCAGATGGCAGATCAGTCTGTAGCAAAACCAGAAGGAGTTATTGAAGTTGTGGCAGTAATAATGGAATCATGGGAATATCTAGTTGACTTCCTTATATTGTAGCTAAAAGGTAAAACACTTGGTTATCCTATTATTTTGGGGTGACCATGGTTAGCTATAGTTGCTACCTTAATTGATTACAGGTCAGGTGATATGACTATTTCAAATGGTAAAAATTCTAAACAAATTTCATTATATCCATCTACATGACCTTTTATTGATAATCAAGCAAAATTATGGGTTGATAATCTTGATATTAATGAGCAAAATCTGTCTTCTTTGGCTGTGATAACATTGCAGGATCATGTATGGGAAATAGATGATATGGTTAAGCCTTCATTAAATGAACATCAATCATCATTAGAGTAGTCAAGATTAGTTCCGAAACCATCATAGTTAGTTCTAGAACCATCATAGTTAGTTTTGGAACCATCATAGTTAGTTCAAGAACCATCACAGTTAGTTTTGGAACCACACCAATTATTTACAAGTGAAGATAACTTCACTCTGTAGGAATGTGATTTATCTTGGGGAGAGGAAGGATCTGTAGCATCAGCTTTACAAATATCAAGAGATGGTGAAGAATTTTTGGAAAATAGCAGTAATAAGGAGTTCAACCTACAACAAGATAAGTATCATAACTCTTCTTGTTGTACTTTGTCCAACATTTTGCCTCTAGGAACTTTCGGAGATGTTGCTACATATCATATATTGTTACCACATGCCTATCCACTAAAAACCTTAATGGAACCCTTTCAATAAATTAGTTCATCATATCCTAGAATTAAACATATTGAGATTCAACCAAGAATTTTTTTTAATATTAATAGCTGGTTAAAGAATGATGAAGAAGTCAAACTGTTTGATGTTATGAAGAATCATACTAAAGCATTTGCTTGGGACTATAGAGATGTGAAAGGAATTCATCCAAGTATCTGTACCCATCACATTTATACTAAAAATATTAGACCAGTTAGGTAACCTTAGAGAAGGATTAATCCAGCCTTAAGGGATATAGTTAAACAAGAAATTAAAAAACTATTACAAGTAGGTCTTATCTAACCTATCTCAGATAGCCAGTGGGTGTCTCCTCTTGTAATTGTTCTTAAAAAGAACAGAAAATGGAGAATTTGTGTTGATTATAGGGAACTAAACAAAGCCACCTTGAGAGATTATTTTCCCTTACCATTCATAGATCAAGTCCTAAACAATATTTTAGGTAAATAGTACTTTTCCTTCTTGGATGGATTTAGTGGATACAATAAAATTAGAATTGCTTTTGAGGATCAGGACAAAACTACATTTACTTGTCCATGGGGTAACTTTGCTTATAGGGTATTGCCATTTGGACTATGTAATGCTCCATCAACCTTTCAAAGAGCTGTATTAGCAATTTTTGTAGACCTGACAAATGATTGTGTGGAGGTATACATGGATGACTTTACTGTGTATGGAGATACATTTGATGATGCCTTAAAAAATTTGGACAGAGTATTAACAAGATGTGAACAACATCACTTGTCTCTTAGTCATGAGAAATGTTTGATGATGGTTGATCAAGGGATCGTATTAAGGCACCATATTTCAAATAGAGGAATTCAAATTGATCAAAACAAAATCAAGATTATCTCAGACTTGCCTATTCCTCAAACTCCTACAGACATCAAATCATTCTTAGGATATGATGGATACTATAGGTGTTTTATCAAGGATTTTAGTAAAATTGTTGCCCCTATATTTAAATTACTTACCAAGGACTATGAATTTCTTTGGGATGATCAGTGTCAACATGATTTTAAATAAATTAAAGAAAAATTAATAACTACCCAAATATTGCAAGGACTTAATTAGGAGAAACCTTTTCACATCCAAACTAATGCCTCAAACACCTCAATTGGTGCATTTTTGGGAAAGAGAGATGAAGAAGGAAGAATGTATGCTATATACTATCTCAGTAATAAATTTACTCAAACTGAAAGAAATTACACTACCACTGAAAAAGAATTTTTGGCTGTGATTTATGCAATCAATAAATTTAGACATTACATTATAGGGTACAAGATATTTGTACATATAGATCACTCAGCAATTAAATATTTAATGAACAAACCTATGGTTGGAGGTAGAAAAATTAGATGGTCATTACTTCTACAAGAGTTAGATATTACCATTGTGGAAAATCTAGGCAAATCTAATGTGGTGGCTGATTTCTTGTCAAGATTGACCAGTACAGGGGAGCAATATCTAGTCAAGGATAACTTTCCAGATGAATAATTGTTTATTATTTCAGCTAACACACCATGGTTTTCTGACATGGAAAATTATCTTTCAATAAAGAAGTTTCTTCCTTTTTTCACTAAAAAACAAATGAAAAAATTAATCAAAACCAGTGCACAGTTTAAATGGCTAAATGGAATTCTATTTAAATGTGGTCCTGATTTGGTTCTACACAGATGTGTAAGAGAAGATGAAATTTTTGACATCCTCTAGGAATGTCATGATGAACCAAGTGGAGGACACTATTTAGTGAAAAGAATAGCTCACAAGATACTTGGCATTGGTTATTATTGGCCATCTTTGTACAAAGATGTGAAGAGATATATCAAGCGGTGTGATCCTTGTCAAAGAATGGGATAGCCAACCATTACCAATGAAATGCCTCTACAACCACAAGTAGTGATTGAACCATTTGAGAGATGGGGATTGGATTTTGTTGGAACTTTTAATCCTCCTTCACAAAGAAAAGAGCATATTCTTGTGTGTACTGATTATGTAACAAATGGGCAAAAGTGCAGGCTTTAACAAATGTCACTAAAGAAGTAGTTGTTGATTTTCTTTGGCACATAATTATGGTAAATTTTAGGGCACCAAGAAGCTTAGTTTCAGACTAGGGACCACAATTTATGTCCAATATGATCTAGGCTTTCACAATGTATTATCAGATCAATCATAGGAATTCATCTCCTTATCACCCGCAAGCAAATGGACAAGTTGAAGTAACAAATAGAGAATTAGAAAACATCCTCACTAAAATAGTTGAAGCTGAAAGAAGAGATTGGGTAAAAGGACTACATAAAGTTGTCTGGGCTTACAATACAACTTGGAAAACCACAATAGGGTTTTCACCATATGAGTTAGTCTATGGGAAAAATCCCTTGTTGCCTATTGAGTTTGAACTACAGACATTGAGGACAACATCTAAGGTAGGAATTGAATTGGATGTAGCTCAAAAGGAGTAAATCCTTCAACTCAATGAATTAGATGAATTTAGAATGAAAGCACTTCACTAAACAAAGATAATCCAAGGTCAAAGGAAGTAATGGCATGATTCACATATCAAGGAAAGAAAATTCAAAGTAGGAGATTGGGCATTGTTGTTTGATTCTAAGTATCAACAATTCAAAGGTAAATTAAGAACCAGATGGTTGGGACTTTATCAGATCAAGGAGATATTTGACAATGGTTTTATCCAGTTACTTCCCATTGATGGTAGTAGAAGAATACTCTTGGTAAATGGACACAGGCTAAAAATTTATAGGAAGCCTCCTACAAAGGATGAATTCTTGAAGCAGATTGAAGCAAACAAAGAATTTGATCATATGAAAAAACCCAGTTCTTCCAAAATGATCAAATAATCAGATGAAAAGATCTAGAATAAAGGGAAGAAAATGAAAACCAGTAAATGGCATTCTCTTCCCCCCCCCCAAAAAAAGAAGAGAATGAAAACTAGTAAATGGTATTCTCTTCCCCCCCAAAAAATAGAGATCAATTGAAAATCAGTGATGACGGTTGATCTTCTCAAATAAATAGCTAATTCAAATAATTTTTTTTCTAATTATTTTATAACCATTTTTTAGGGATGATGTGTCTGTATGATGGAGGGATTACATCATCAAGGAAGGTAATTATGTTTATAACTTGTTAAAGTTTTAATGAAAGTTTGCATGTGTGATTAGACTTGATTTAGAAAGATTAGTATGATGAGTCATTTATTATACATCATGGTTAAATGTGCAAAACCATGAGAAGGATATTGATGATGGAATGAGTTGGTGGATAACCATAAAGAATCATTCTTATGATTAAAGCTACTAAATCTACCAGTTCTATAGTTAAGTATAGTAGTTTTACAGTTGAGTACAATAATTCCACAACTGAATTCACCAAACCAGCAACTGAATCT
Source organism: Torreya grandis (assembly GCA_037957365.1). Classification (NCBI taxonomy): domain Eukaryota; kingdom Viridiplantae; phylum Streptophyta; class Pinopsida; order Cupressales; family Taxaceae; genus Torreya; species Torreya grandis. The sequence goes on from JARHVA010002976.1 coordinate 108,213, forward strand.
ACTAGTTCTACAACCATAATCATCAGTTTTGTCGATACAAAAAGAAATTTTTAGCTCACCGATGAAAGATTCAAAAGAAAAAAAATGAAAAAAATAATGAATCATGGGAATCAAATAGAAGTTAGAACCAGACAATGATACCCAAATCCTTGCAGAATTAACAAACTAGTTCACAGCCAAGAATGAGGAATTAGTAGAAACTAAAAGGCAACTAATGGAGAATGAGAAAAAATGTACAAGATAGAACTCTATGTCAATAGTCTTTGCACAAATTGAATTGACTTATTTTCCACTCAAGCAGTTATGGGATGGCACATGCAAAGAACTCAGTGAAATCAAAGCATCCAATACAAACTTGAAAGGCAAACTGGTGAAAGAAGAGAAAGCAAGGAAAGAATGGGAAGACAAATTTTACAAGGAGGAAAATGATAAGTATAGATGTCTTATGAAAATACAAATAGTTTGTATGATGAGTGAGAAGCTGATTACATGCAAAAGACCTTCTCTTGTTTATAGCATGTTTTTAGAGGAATAATCCATTCATTGGTAGTTGGCAAGAATAACATGTGGCATTCCACATGAAATAAAAGATGAAGCTGATTTCTTGGATGCCAACTCAGCTAATATAGAACAGAAAAACCTTCTTTGTGAATTTTACATCTGCAATTTTACGTTAGAAAGAAATACAAGTTTTATGATCAATTTGTATGTAGGAGAAAGCCAGCTTAATGCATTTATCTCTATTCTTCAAAATTATTGCATGGAAAGAAAAGGAGTCAGAGCATTGGTCAAAGGCTAGTTCATCCAATCTCTGTATAAGAATTCATTATGGTAATCCATCCGCCTTTGCTACATATTTCCAATCCCATGCATTTAATGATAAATTCAAAGGACCTTATCTTTTTAGTTTACAACAAAGCATGGATGTCTTCAGCTCCTATGAAAGGGAAAATTTTGATAATATCTATGATGCATTTTTAAAAAGATGGGAATTGCTCCCAATGGCATTGAAAAGAAGGGAAGTAATATCCCCTTGAAATCTGATCTAGAGTTTAGAAAGGGCAAAAGCTTTATACAAAATAATTCCTTGGATCAATGAAACTCCCCTGAGCATATGGATAGGAATGCAGACAAGGCCACCTGTACTTCTCACCCCCATATCTCCTTGGAAAAATAGAGAACCTCAACATCCCACTCAATTTGAGGAATGGAAAATAAAAGTAGAAGCAAGAGCAGGGTATAGTACTTTTGAGTCAAAGCATTGGGATATTCAATTTCAGCCATTTGATCTAAGCAATCAAATGGAATGCAGGATATACAATCTCAAATTTGAAGAATGAAGTTTGTAAAGGGACTTACAAACAAGTAAATATGGGGGAAATGATGAGGCCAGGATATGCCAAATAAATGTATAATAAATAACGTCATCTTACTCTCTCTTTATATTAAATTTGATTGTATTTTGTAACTTTTATTTTGATCTGAGATGAGTTAGGATGTGATTATCCATCTTTTATTGATTGTGATTCTAACATTTTGAAAGACCTATAATTCCTAAGTGTGTTGGAAAATTCTAGTTTTGTAATAAAATAGTTCATCATCAGGCTAAATCACAAATGTGAAGTGGATTGCATGTTTTTGGAAGCATTGGAATCAATTCTGATTAGTTTGGGAACCTATAGAATCTATTCTAGAATCATCACAGTTAGTTCTGAAACTTACAGAATCTATTCCAGAACCATCACAGTTAGTTCTAAAACTCCACCATACTATTTCAAGTTGTCACATTTTTGGACTTAGCTCCAGAACTCTATATTTATCTCTAGTACTCTTTCAGATAAGCTCCAAAACTTTTGCGGCTAGAAATGGAATTGATGAGGATCTATTCCAAATGGCTAGCAATCTATCAAGATCAATGATCCCATTAAATCAAGAATAGATTCCTAATTTTTTGAACTGATAGAATCAAGACAATTATCACACAGCTAGACATCTAGACACATCTTGATTCAACATCTATTCCAGGCATGATTCAGTTCCATTGTATCTATGAAACAGTTACAACCATTAAATAATCTATATATACAGACTTGGGAATTTAGTAAAAATATATATGGATAGGGATATATAAGAATAGGGAGAAAAGGATAGCTTAGTACATTTGTAATACAGAACATTTTATCAATGAAATAGCAATTCCTATTTTGAAAGCAAATTGAATTGTTCAAATCCTGTTCTAGGCGGAGCAATGGCCCACTCCTCCAAAGAACCAGGATCTTCATTTTTGTTGGTATTTATATTTCTATTTGAAAAAGTAAATAGGTAACTCTATTATAATTATAAATGCTTCCAACTCTTTAAAGTTAATATTTGTTGTAAATTTGTTCCTGCAGTTTTTTTAGATTAAATTTTCATTTTTGCAACATGTGCTTATTTCCAGCAATCAATTTCATTCCTGAAACATGTGTTTATTTCCAGCAATCAATTTCATTTCTACAATGTGTGTTTATTTCCAGTAATCGATTTTCATTTTTGCAATGTGTGTTTATTTCCAGCAATTAGTTTCATTTCTGCAACATGTGTTTATTTCTAGTAGATTTCCATAGTTTGATTCCAATAAGGTTTTAACTAAGAAATCATTAAGACATTAAAAAACCCCCAAAACAAAAGTATACAAATACCCCCATTCAATTACTAAATCATTATGATTCCTCTTGTTGCATATAGCTTTAGACACATCCCTGGTTAAATATGACATCAATATAAAGTTGATTAAATGAAGGGGATAATGACACCCAACAAAGGGGGTGGATGATCTATCTCCATATGCACTACATAAGTGGACACTACTTACATAGTTCTATAGATGTAATATCCAACAAAAACTTTAGACCAAATGTAGTTCTCCTAAGAAATGGGAAGAAAACGATAATTGATGAAAAAAATAGAATGGATGTGATAGAAGAATAGGAATGGTCTTACAAAATAGAAAGTGTGTGGGAGAAAAGGAAAAAAAGATAGGAAAACTAAGTGATTTTCTTATAACTTAGTAAGGGTGCCCATAATCCTTAAGGCAAAGAAGCGGTTAATGTTTGTGTTTATTTCTAATGATTTTACAAATGTTTTTGAAAATTTTAGAGTATCTCAACTCAATCAAGAATGACAAGATACTAAATAGTTCAAGCTCTCAAAATGGTGAGATCATTACTTAGGTTTCTCACAAAATAGTAAGAGTGTGGCTTAGGTTAGTCACAAAATGGTGAGAGTGTGGCTCAAGTTACTCAAAAAATGATGATTTTGTGGTGTAGGTTGCTTGCAAAGTGGTAATAATATGGCTTAGGTTGCTCACAAAATTATGAGAACATGACTTAGGTTGCTCAAAAAATGGTGAGAGCATGAAAAAGGGTGACTAGGCTAACCTTAACAAATATCAAGTATTTCCAACATAGTCCTAGACTAGGACCTCAAGTCACTATATTTCTACCTTATAGTAGAGGAATATGACTAGTGTAGTTGTTAATTCAAACAAAATAGGCATAATTGTTATAAAGGCATAGGATGTTAAAGATAATGGCTAATTGGTATTGTCAAGGCACAATAAACAAATGTTGTCCCTAGTTTGCCCACAGACGATTATAACTAGGATACAATGGCATAGGTTATTAAGACTAATTTTCCCATAGGTAGTTATAATTAGGATCAAGATAGTGAGAGAGAATTAAACAAGAAATGAAGGATGCAACTACCAAAGTATCTATCATACTAATAAAAAATACTACCTCTATCTAGAATATATGAAATAACTGTTGAAACCAAATTTGAATGCTCTTGTTGAAAGTGGTGATAGAACCAAAATATAATGAAATCAAGGGCATAGGGCTAGGTAGGGAGGTAAAATATGAACTCAATGGATGGGGAAGGGTATGGTAAAATAGAAAAGTGATAGGGAAAGTGATAGGTTGGTAGGATGATAGGTCAGTAAAAAGGGCATTATACAAAAAAGATCAACAAAATGATACAACTTGAAATGGTCTTTATAGATAATACACCAAATCATTCAAGCATAGTACCGCTTTAGGTGGATAATGTTCATCATCTCATCAAGTTCATGTCCATTTAGTGTGGAAAGATTGTATGCTCTGACTCCAAAGTTTGTTGTAATGATGAAAGGACCAACCCAATTGGGTTTGAACTTACCTTTATGATTCTTTTTGGCCATGGTATTCTTTTGGTTTTATTTAAGAATAAGATCACCAAGTTTAAATTTTTTATGCTTGATGTACCAATTGTAGTGGCCTTTGAGTTAGGTATGATATGCTTGAATATTATTAAGCAAAACTATGCATTTTTCATCAAGTAGGTCTAGTTCTTGTAGGCTTACTACTCGATAGTCGTGATCATCTAAGACATGCTTGAAACATATGCATAGAGATGGAAACTCGACCTCAATGGGAAGGATGGATTTTGTACCATAAAAATTTGAGTATGCAGTTGCTCTTATGGGGGTATATTGATTGGTATGGTGTGACCAAAGGGCACAAAATATCTAAAGGTGCCAATCGTGACTGGCATCATTAACAATTTTTTTGAAAATGTTTACAATGGTTTTAGTTGATACTTCAACTTGTCCATTACCTTGAGGGTAATATGCCATAGAGAAATGTTGTGTGATGTTATATTCAGTACATAGCTTGTAGACATCCTTGTTATTAAATGATCCTCCATTATTAGATATAATGTTGAAAGGGATACCTTAGTGACAAATGAGATGGTTGAAAATAAACTTAGAAATTTGCTTTCCAATCATGTAAGTGAGGGGTATAGCTTCAACCCAGTTAGTGAAATATTTGGTGGTAGTAAGGATATATTTATGGTTATTAGATGAGGTGGGATTGATTTTCTCAATGAGGTTAAGGCCCCATGTATTAAATGACCATGGTGTCAACATAGGTTTTAGAATCTTTGCTAGGGCATGAATCAAATTGGTATGCCATTGATTTTTATCACACTTTTTTACATATGTAGCTATATCTATGTCTATCTAGGATAACCTTGCTAGTGTGGGTTCCACATATACCTTCATAAACTTCTCATAATTCTAGTGTAGATTCTACCAAAGTTAAATAATGAATCAAAGTTACAACAAAACTATGATGGTAAAGGGTTGATCCACGTAAGGTATAATGATTGGTTTGGTGGATGAAGGATTTGGTTTATTTTTTAGAGAGGTCAGGTGGTAAAACTTGGTCATGAAGGTAGTCATAAAGGTCTAAGTACAAGATAGAACTAGGATCAACAATGTCATAAATCATCATGAAAGTCGAAGGTTCAAGAGCTGGTGTGAATAAATTCTTGATGAGAAACTGATACTCTCTAGCTTTGTCTATTTTTTGAATCAGAGAGTCAATAGTGGCCATGGCATCTACATTTATATTACTAGCCCTTGGTATATACTCAAATTGGATATCTACAATTTGTTATGTCATTTTTGGTCTAGAAATGGTCTATGACCTAATTGATGATTAACAAAGAATCACCATAAACCTAGAGATAAGATATGTTCCACTATACTACCTATCGAAATCTTGCAACAAGTTCTTCATACTCAACCATGTTATTTGCATACAGAAAATTGATTCTAAAAGACTTAGGTATTATATCCCCCTATGGTGTAATAAATGAGAGGCCTACCCCCAATCTATGTGTATTAAATGATCCATTAAAATATAAATTCTAGTGTTGCTCTTCAAGAGGTATGTCAATGATGGTCATTATGGATTCATCAAGAAATTGGAATGTGAGTGGCTCTATGTCTGTAAGGGGTGATTCAACAAGATGATCTACAAGAACTTGCCCCTTGATTACCTTCTGATTGACATACTCTATGTCAAACTCACTAAGAATCATGATCCACTTGGCTATTCTACCTTGTAAAACTATTTTAGATAATAGATACTTGAGTGGATCCACTTTTGAAATGACCATGGCCTTATTGTTCAACATGTAGTGTCATAGTTTTTGAGCTATGAATACCATGGATAGATAGGGTTTTTTCAATAGGCATATAGTTGTGTTCATACATGACCAATGTATGGCTTAAGTAGTATATTGCATGATCTTTTCCATTGTCATCATGTTGAAATAGAAGTTCCCTGAAGGCATTATTTTTAGCTAATAGATATAACATACGAGGCAACCAGATAGGTGGATCTGCTACATAGTCTTTGAGTTGTTGAAAAGTTATTTGGAAGTGATTATCCTAGTAGAATGTAACTCCCTTATTTAAAAGATGTGTAAATATATGGCACTTGTCTTCTAATTGAGATATGAAGCATCAGATTGACTGGATCTTTCCCTACAAACTATAGAGCTACTTCAAATTAGTTGGTGATGGCATCCTTATTATAGTTTTGACTTTGGCTGGATCAAATTTAATGCCTCAACAAGACATGATGAATCCAAGTAATTTGCTTAATGTTATTCCAAATACACATTTCTTTGGATTAATTCTAACTTTCTACTCATGTAGTCTTTTAAATATTCTACGTAGTACTCTTGGATGGTTGGCCTTGGTCTTTGATTTTCCAAGAATGTCATCGACATAGTCTTCAACAATATCATGCATCATATCATGGAATATGATGGTCATAGATCTTTGATATGTAGCTCTAACATTCTTAAGACCAAATGGCATTACCTGATAACAAAATATGCCCCATGGAGTGGTGAATGTTGTCTTGTGTTGGTCTTCTAGTGTTATTCTAATCCAGTTGTATCCTGAAAAACCATCCATGAGTGAAAGCATTTCATAACCCACTGTGGAGTTGATGATCATGTCAATATTAGGCAATGGAAAGTTGTGCCTAGGGGAAGATTTATTTATGTCTCAAAAATTAGTATAGATTTTGATTCCTTCAGGCTTTTTTCTAATAAGTAAAACATTAGATATCCATTATGAGTAGTCAAAAGATTGACTAAATCCTATTTCTAAGAGTGGATCTAACTCTTTATTTACTAATACAGAAATGTAAGGATGCATTTTGCATAATTTTTGCTTAACTAGTTTGGCATCGAGATTTACCACAAGGTGATGTAAAACTAAGGTGGGTCCAAACCTGGCATGTCAAAATAAGCCCATTTAAAGGTAACTACAAATTCTCTCAATAGAGCTATAAAAACTTCACATTCATCCTCAGTGAGGGATGTGCCTAATTTTATCCATTTTGGGTCCGATGGAGTCCCTATGTTTAACTCTATTATATCCTTGACTAGAAGTGTTGAAATGTATTCTAGGATAATTGGCAAAGACTTGAACTATCAGGATATATCAGAGTCCTCTATTATAACTATCTCTTCAACTTCTCCTCGGCATGATGATTCTGAGTCCCCTAAAAGGAGATCTATCCATGTGATAAAAATAGTCAAAAATTATTGAAGAATTTGATCAAACAATTGTTGTTTCTCAAAACTGAACTCAGATTTATAGGAAAGTTCACTGTTGGTGGTCTCTTGGTCTAAATATGAAGAAGAATGAACACCCCCATATAATAGTGCCTAAAATAGGTTTTCATCACTAGACTAGCCTTTATCTTTACTTTTTCCCTAGTCTAAAAGCACCTCAAAGAGTTTTTCACTTTGGGACCTCAATGTTTTATTTATTTGATTTTGGATAAGGGTGTTCACCCACTCTCTAAAATAGGCTTTAGAATCTAATGTGATTGAGAACACTGACTTATGATTTCCCAATGAAACATTGTTTCTAAGGCCTAGAAAATCACAAAATTCCTAATCATTCTAAAACTCATCAATCAATAAACTGGATTCTTTTTGGTCCCAATCTATCAGTTGGGGATAGTATAATGGTAGTGGATTGTTATGAATAACTGGGGTAAGGGTACAAATGGAATGAGGGTTAAATAGGTTGGTTTTAATTAGGTCATCAAAAAGGCTATGATTAGACTCTGCTTCACTACTAGAATATTCATCACTAGTTGATGGAAATTAAACATGAGTAAAGTATATGGAGTCACCCCCAGGTAGTTTAAATCTAAGTCCATGAGGTCTTTTGTATTTGGTCATGGAAATTGGATCAAGTATTCCTTGTTAATTAGGTATGAGGCCTTCTCCTTCACAGTCTTGATTTTCCATGATCCTATTGGGAATAGGATACTTTATGCTCTTATAACAATCAGCTTGGTTGTCATTGTATAACCATGATTCATCTCCATTGAGAGGGTTTGGTTCTAAGCTAGATGCTAGGTACAAACATGACAGGTCCTTTATCTTTGTTCTTTTATTGCCATTATGGACAAAGTGACTTAGCTTTAGGTCTTCCAAAGGACTTTGGATTCTATGTAATATTGACAATATGAAAGGTATCATATGTTAAATATTCTCCTAGGCCATTAGCCAAAATAGTATAATGATTGGAAGCTTTAGGAGGTAGCATGTGGGAAAGGGAATCTAGGGTATTATGATCTATGTAATTGTCCTCTAGAGAATAAATAAGTATGGCCTTTCCTTTATCTTTCTTGGAACTTAGATTCATGTTGTATTGGTAATTATAGCTTTGAAACTCAGCCTTGAGATGTTTGCAATGCTCATATAGGTGCAAATTTCCTAGAGTATTCACTTTCATCCCTGAATGGGATAATTTGATACATTGGTGCAATGTTGATGGGTGTAGACACCAAAATCGTGTCGACTCCCCTGGTCATTCCCTGTCTTATTCTTCTTCGCCTATTTAACCCTTGTCGATCACTTGTTCCACCAACCTTGACCCTGGCAGCATGTAAAAATGAGCACAGAGCTAAAGCTAGACTCTATCCCCATTATGCATCTGCCGACGACGGTCTTTACTTGGCAATTCGCCGATGTCGGTCACCTATCGGCTGACGTCGGCAATCCTGCTGACGTCGGTCACCTTCCCGTTATCCGTTATCAGTTATCATTCCATTTCTCGAAACGGTTGACGAACCGTCTCTGGAACCGTCCCCCGCCTTCATCAACCTCCACCAACCATTCGAAAGGCTATCCCGAACGCTATTCAACCATTCGAAACGCTGATCAATCGAACCCGAGCAATCAACCAACCTGTGAACTCTGACATCAACACTCTCGCGATCAACACTCTCGGCATCAACCAATCTGCACTCAATCCGGCACTGCACAGAGAACTCCAACTATGGCTTTCATCACGTCTTCTGGCAGGTAAGTATTTATTCTGTTTGTTTTATTTCTTCCTTGGTTATTCTTTATCAGTTCTGTCATCCTGATTCTTCAAACCCCCAGACCCTGTCCCGACTCTCTCAGATCTTGCCCAGACCCTGTCCCGACTCTGTTCAGACCCAGCATCCCTCGTTTACATCCCTGCCCTTATCCTGACTCTCTCAGACCTTGCCCAGAACCTGTCCTGACTCTCTCAGATCCTGTCTCGAACCTATTCAAACTTTTCCAGAACCTGCCCCTACCGACACCGGTCACTACCCCGACCGACGACGGCACCTCAACCGACGTCGGCACCTTCCCTAACCGACGCCGGCACCACAGAGACCGACGCCGGTGACTGTGCAGAATAGTGCTGCATATTAGGTACGCACTTTTATTTTCTGTCATTTATTTCTGTCATTATTATCTACTTTCGTCCAATATTCTACTTTTTTATCAGTGGGTTGATATCCTTCTAGGAAGTCTTCATACTTCCGAGATCGAGCGTTCGCCTGACAGCCCACCATATCTTTGACTAACGTTTTTCTGTGTTTTAGCCTTTTCTTCGCAGGTGTCATTCCTCCACAGCAAAAGAGGAGAATCTTTCAACGTCTGATTTCGGTGCGCACGACTTTATCAGGTACTTCTAGCCTTGACCATTTCTTTTAGTTTCTTTATTCTTCTTTTGAATGTAGAAAGCAATTTTGCATAGAAACATTCTGGCACGCCCGGTGGGACCCTAGGTCCTCCTTGGGTTCTTTCTTTCTTTCGTTCATTTAGGTGCATTAGGTTTCTTCCTTTTCGCCTCCTTTCGTCTCTTCTTAAACGACATCATAAGCAGAACTAAAATGAACACTTCTTTCTTTCTTGCACTTCTAGACTAGCTAAAACTCATATTCTTCGACTCTTTCTCCATTCATCTTCATACGAACAAACATTTTGACTTGGGCATTAAAACACTTTGCATTCATTTCTGATTGCCTGCATCTTTTAGACCACACATAGTAGCATATTGAATTAATCTAGATCACTTGATGTTACACGACCAAACCACCTGCACAAAACAAACATAAAACTTACCTGAGACAAGGCCCGACTGGGATTTCATCCCCCAGCGGATACCTTACCCGTCCTGGTGACCCTACTTGGATTTCATCACCAAGGGGGAAGCCCACTCCGTTCTCTGGCGGAGGATAAACTCTAGTAGAAGTATATTTTGGCTAAGCGAAACCAGCTAACCACTGGAATCGTGAAGTGAGGGGAGCTTGCTCCTTAGCACCAGGCCTGTACGGAAGCTAACACAGATTTCTTGAGCACCATAACAAAACTCGAAACCATCCATAGACTGCTTCTTCTAGGACCCGACTCACAAAGCCAATCTTCCTCTACACACATATTCTAAGGCATAAGCCACTATAATCCTAATAATTTACTTCTAGGGTTTTAGGATCTGCTTGTGTCTTCATCTTTTTGGTTCTTATCTGCTTGTTTGAGCTTGTGAGGACGTTCTTCCTTGCCTTGAATGGTTCTGACTCGTAGCCAAGCCAAGGCTCTAGTCAATCACGCAAGGCATCATCCTCTTCCATCTACCCCGCCTACAACCAACCCTATAATGGAGTTCAACTCGGAAACTGAAAGAACTCATACCAGACCATCTCCGACCCGAACACCTATTATCCCAGAAGGGGACCAAGACTTCGCACGATTCTTGGACCTCAATACCAAAGCCTTGCAACACTATCTCGCGAATAGCCAAACGCGAGACCCCTTTGGCAATCCAATTTATGGAATGCCGACTTCTCTCCTCGAGACTGCGGTCGTATCAACAACATTCGTAGTCCAACCCTTAGACACCCAGGCTGTTGCCTCAACCAATGACCAACCTTTCACCAACCATCCAAGTGTGGCCTCTCCTTCCATCGTTGGGCCCACTTTCACCAGGGTTTCGGCCCCCAATCAATCTCAGTCCACTCAACCACTTTCTACCCCCTTTCAAAACCTGGTCGTCTCTATTCCGCCCACCCTTACTCCTATCAACACTAGGGTGGCTACCCATCCATTAGCCCATGTTACCTCTAACCAACCTCCCATGACAACATCAAACCTAGCCATGCCTTCCATCCAACCATCCTTAGTCACTTCTTCTGTCCCTACGACTAGTCATCCGTACGTTGTGCCCTTATTGGTACAACCGACTACGTCGTATACCTCTTCCAGCCTCTTTCAAGCGCCTTACAATCTAGGAGGTGCTCCACCCGCCAATCCGTTAGTAGATATTATCAAGATGCTGATGGATAAAATGTCCAACCTAGAGACCTCCATTACCGACTCACGCAACACTCTCTCGTACGAACAAATCTGCAACGAGCCCATCCATCCTTCCGTCCCCATCAGACCATATCCCAACCAGTGGGAACTTCCTAAGTTTTCTCATTTCCAGAGCAATGAAGACCCACAACAACATTTACGGGCATTCAGACACGCCTGTTACCTTATCACCCATGACGATGCGTTACTCTTACGCACGTTTCCCATGTCTCTCTCGGGTGCTGCACTTGACTGGTACAGCTCTCTTCCCAGCCATTCCATCCTCACGTTCACTCAGTTGGCCCAGCTCTTCCTCGATCATTTCTCCATCAATATCACCAAGAAGGTCTCTATCACAGACCTCTATTCTATTCGCCAGTTCGAGGATGAATCTATTGCTGATTTTGTCGCTCGGTGGAGGAGCCTTATCAATCAACTTTCATTTTCCTTACCTCAGCCTGAGCTTATTGAACTTTTCTCTCAAGCCTGCGCTAAACATATTTCTTCTACCTTGAGGGTTCAAACCTTCCGCACTTTTGATGAAGCCTTCACGATGGCTCGTAAACTTGAGTTACGTGCCGTTGAGGAGAATAAAGTCAAGTTACGGAGTAAGAATCCCAACTCCAAAACCAATGACCCTTCTTCTAAGCCCTCCTCATCCAATCCTAAATCTAAAGCTTCAGCAAATGCTGTGGTTGTTAGATCTTCCTCTTCTTCGCCTTCAACTAATCAACCTGAATCATCCACGTCCATGAGCGCCACTCGCCAATTTTAGCAGAGATACATACAGTGACAGTTTACTCCACTTGGAGAATCATACGCGTCTGTGCTAGAAAAACTCGTCAAACAAGGGGCCATCAATCTCCCTCAGATCCGACCTCCACCACAATTTGATCCCTCACGCGCCATCCCTGCGTGGTATAGGGAGAATGACTTCTGCCACTACCACCGTGTTAAAGGTCATGACACGGGCAACTGTAAAACCCTTAAAAACATAGTCCAAGACATGTTGGAAAAGGGTGACCTCATCCTCGACAATCCTAATGCCCCTCCTAATCAGGGTATCGATATCTTCAAACAACCATTCCCTAATCATCCACCAATCCAAAACAATGTCCAGACCTTGACTGACAATACCCATGAACAAAATATTCGAATAGTCAATACGGTCTCGCCCCTCATTTCTAACCAACCCCAAGAGGTGAGTTCATCCATCAGTCCATCACATGTGGACGAACCTCTTTCTCCGGCTAGTTCTCCCTCAACTTCTCTCATTTTGGAGGATGCTTCGACCTTACCAGCACCGCCGGTTTCACCATCTTCCTTCTTGCTGCCCATGGAGGACCCAACCTTTCCTACTCCTCGACCACAAGTGGAGGGCACTATCATCCCTACCCTTTACCCGCTTGAGGAGCCTCATTCTCCAGTTTCTTCTCCACCCAGGGAAGAACCTATTTCTCCTTCGTCTCCAACCAAACATGAACCTGTCACAACTTCACCATGCTTTGGGCCCGAGACTACTACATCTGTCTCACCTTCAGTCCCACAACTATCGGCATCTTCTCAAGAGCCTAAACCTCATCCCGCATCTTCTCAGCCATTTTCCCGACTAGTGGAGAGACTCAAACTTCTCCCTTCTAGGAAAGTGGAACATCAGGGATTGTGGGACCGTCTCACAGCTCTTCAACAAGCCCGGGCCCTCTCATCTCATGCTGTTAATCCTCCCATGGCAGAACCTCCTAAGACTATCAAAAAAAATCCGATCTCCACTTCTAAACCGTCTACATCTTCATCAACTTCATCAAAACCAAAACCCTCATCTACTCTACCTAAACCTATCAAATCACTTGGCATTCGCCCCGTCTCCAACCTCACTCATCCACAAGTGAAGGTGGACTTAACCCAAACTTCAACTAATAGTAGTCTTCAACCTAAATCACAAAAGACTGCCAAACCACAGAGGTGAACGCCTCCTCTTTCGTCACCATTGCCCTCCATTTTGGGCCCGCATCCTTCAACCTTAACCAGAGTCCTTCCCGCTTCAACCTCTAACCAAAACCGGTTGCCTCCTTTGCTTCCTTTACCTACTGCTAGCCTACCCTCTCCCAAAAGGGCGATACCTCTCATGAAGAGTGTACCGTCTCTGCCTGTCATCGCACCATCAACCCAGAAGGTGGTACGAAAACCCCCTCCCATTTTGCCCAAGCAAAAGTCACTGACATCGCATACATCGATGAGCATGGACCCTTTAGTGGGATAATACTCTTTGATCTTGCAACGACTTTTGCAAACTTCTAGCATAACTCTTCCACCCATCAAGCCCTTTCAACCTCTCGGGTCTAAACCTTCCTGGTTCGACGACACGGAGATTTGTTTATATCATCATACACCAGGACATGACACTGAGACTTGCTGTGCCCTCAAGGCTGTCATTCACCATTATCTGGAGAAAGACACTCTTCTCTTTGAGGACACTTTCGACCGCCCCCGACTCCTTCTCATAACCCTTCAACCTCTTCAAACCCATCCACATCTCATCAACCGGTTACAACCCCTTCATCATCTTCACCTCCCATCTTTGAAATCAATGCCATTCACATCACCACTAGGTCACAAAAGGATAAGGCGAAAGAAAAAGCCGCCATTCCTTGGACCTACCCTTTTGTCAATCCACCTCAACCGCCTAAGCCTAAGATTTCTATCCTTGGCGCGCCTCAACCCTCTTCTTCTTCTTCTTCCTCTTCCAGACCAATCCACGACTCCATGTTGAAATAGCTTCACCAAACGCCTGTGAAGATGTCCCTCTACGATCTCATCCAAACCTCACCCCAACATCGTCAGGCCCTCATCCAAGCCCTGCAGGCAGCGGAGGTCCAACCTGAGGATCCCCAGCCACTTGCTACCCTTGTCCACTCCTTAGCCCCTGTTGCCTCCATAACATTCAGTGATTCTGAGATTCCTACATCCAACATGGAAGATCAGGATGCCACCCTCTTCATCACTGCCTATATCGATCGGACACGCATTAAACGCGTTATGATCGACGGGGGCGCTAGCATCAACACCATCTCCACTCATGCCTTTGATCAGTTGGCTCTTCCCAAGAATTGCATCTCCAAAACTGACGCGATCTTGCGCTCTTTTAATGACACTACTGCCATGACCATTGGCACAGTCATCCTTCATATTCGCGTTGGTCCACGCACAGTCCCGAAGCTCTTCTACATCATCAAAGGAGAGTTCCAATACAACATCTTGCTGGGCCGACCCTAGATCCGCGCCATGGCCTGTGTCCCCTCCACCCTGCACCGTTGTGTGAAGTTTGAGCATGACGGACAAGTCCACACCATTCCCGCTGACCCTTCACCTTTCAAAACATGCAATACCACCTACCGTCCAGACGATGTCCTCATTCCTATCAAGCCATCAACCCCGGCACCACCTCCATCCGCGGAAGCTTCGACCAGTTCACAACAGGCGGTCGCCCTTACACCTCCCCTTCAAGAGACAACCACAGACCCCATGGAAGACGTCTTCCAAAGACTTTCATTGGGAGAGTATCGCTTGCTGGCTTTAGACATGTTCCAAACTCCGCAAGAGTATGGACGCCTTCATCACAGCCCCAGCTACGACCATCGGATCGGGATGATCATACCTTATGGTCCCCCTCACCTCCGCACCAACCTCGTCTATGGAGGGCTTAATCAAGCTCCTACTGATGGTAATCCTCTTTCTTCACCCCAACCTTTCACATCAGATTTTTCATTTCTCGGCAACCCCGCCTTTACACATACTTACCTTTACAGGTGTGCATGGAAGGGTTTTGGTTTCGGACGCTATGAGCAGGGCTCCCATCAGCCTATCCAACCACTCAATGATGACGATGCCAAGAAACGGTATGGTCTGGGATATCACGACCCCACTCAAGACCCTGTAGACCTTTATCCTGAACCAATCCTTGACCAATCTCCTCCACACTCGCCTATTCCGCCACCTTCACCTACGAAGTCAGTGGTTTCCATTCCTCCTAGTTTTTTTTTTCCATAAACACCATCCGCCTGGACCCCTTGACTTATCAGCTCAATGGGGTATCCAAGTCTCTCCCTCTCATTCTTCCCACCATGATCGAAGATGAGTCGGCAACCATTCACACTGTTCACTGCGTTGACGATGACACCATTCTTTCTTACATGGGCGCTGATGATTCTTTCATCCAGCGCTCCCTCCCTTTTGAGACCCAGGTTATGTTAAATGAATCCACCATTGACATCAACCTTCCTTCTGATGTTCCTCATGTCTTAAAGATTGGCCAATCTTTAGACGCTCAGGATCAGCTTGACTATACCCAGTTCCTCTCCGACCATAGCAAGGCCTTTGCCTGGACTTACAGTGATATGCCTGGCATCGACCCCACCATCGTTACCCATAACATTGTCACCAAACCAGAGGCTAAGCCTGTCAGGAAAAAGCTTCAAAAGATGCATCCTCGCGTTGCCCTCCTTGTCAAGGAGGAGCTTCAGCGTCTCCTTTCTGTCTCCTTCATCCAGCCCATCGATTATCCACAGTGGGTCTCTAACATCGTCCCAGTCACCAAGGCAACTAGGGGAATTCGGATCTGCACAGACTATCATGACCTTAATCTAGCCTGTCCTAAAGACGACTTTCCTCTTCCTAACATTGACCAGCTCGTTGATCTTACGGCCGGCCATGAGATGCTATCTCTTATGGACGGGTTTTCAGGATACAATCAAATCCTGATTGCTCTGGAAGATCAGCACAAGACTACTTTCATCACCCCATGGGGGACTTTTTGCTATCGAGTCATGCCTTTCGGCTTGAAGAACGCAGGTGCCACTTATCAGCGTGCCATGACCTACATTTTCCACGATCTCCTCCACAAAATCATGGAGGATTATGTGGATGACCTTCTCGGCAAGTCCAAATTTTGCCGTGACCATCTGACCATTCTCAAAATCATCTTTTCTCATCTTCTTCAGTACAATGTTCGTCTTAACCCCAAGAAATGTGTCTTTGGGGTCCTCTCTAGCAAGCTTCTCGTCTTCATCGTTTCCTTCTGTGGCATCGAGATAGATCCCGCCAAGATTCGTGCTATCCTCGAAATGCCTCCCCCGACCAATCTCAAGCAGCTTCGCAGTTTGCAAGGCAAGCTCCAGTCCATTCGTCACTTCATCTCGCAGCTTTCTGACCGCTGCCAACCTTTTCATCATCTCCTTAAGAAGGACGTCATTTTTACATGGGATAAGGACTGTCAAGAGGCTTTTGAAGCCTTAAAACGCTATCTGGTCTCTCCACCAGTTCTCATTCCACCTAAAGATGACCAACCCTTCTACCTTTATATCTCAGCCACTCACCATTCGTTAGGTGCCATGATCGCGCACCGAGATGAGCATCACCGTGAGCAAGCCGTTTATTATATCAGCCGAACACTGGTCGACTATGAAACTCGGTATACCCATATCGAGAAACTCTATTTGGCGTTAGTCTTTGCTGCTACTAAGCTTCGCCACTATCTTCTCAGTCACAAAACCTTTGTCATCACCCACACCGATCCTCTCAAATATATGCACTCCAAGCCATATCAAAATCAACGTATGGCTCGGTGGCTCATGCTGCTTGCTGAATTCGATCTCGAATTCATCCAGCAGAAATCTATCAAGGGGCAAACCATCGCTGATCAACTAGCACATGCCCCTCTTCCTGACACTCAACCTTCACAGTGTGAATTCCCTGATGAGTCTATCGCTGCACTTTCCTCTGACGACACCACCTATCAGATGACTATGTTCTTTGACGGATCCAAATGTCAACTAGGTAGAGGTGCTGGGGTCATTCTCATCCCACTCGAAGGGGAGCCCATGCCTTTATCTTTTAAACTCAACTTTGATTGTACCAATAATATGGCCGAATACGAGGCCTTAATTTTGGGACTTCAGACTGCCCTCTCTCTCAGCATCAAGTCCATCAACATCTTCGACGACTCGCAGCTCATCGTCAATCAGGTCAACGGTTCATACCTCTGTAAAAATGAAATTTTTCAAAGGTACAAAAACCGTGCTGACATTCTCCTTGCATCTTTCAATCATTTCCTCCTACAGACTGTTCCTCGATCCACGAACAAGTTTGCTGACACCATGGCTTCTCTCGCTTCCCATATCCCATCTTCCTCATCTGCATCCAGACTTTTTGTCACGGTGCGTCGTGTGCCGTTGCCTTCATATATCTCTCCTCACATTCATCATGTCAACACTATAGACCCAAGCCCACAAGATGCTTGGTATAAGCAACTTGTGGACTTCTTATCTCTCTCTATCATTCCTCCCAACCTCTCTAGTAATGCACGACGAGCTTTTATCAAGCGTACTGCTCGCTATACCATACTAGGGGGTCTTCTCTATAAGCGAGGCTTTGACGGCCTCCTTCTTCGTTGTCTCACCTCCACTGAAGCATTTCAAGCCATTCAGCAAGTCCACGACGGGATTTGTGGTGGACATTTCAGTGGGAATTCAGTTGCCAAGCGCATCCTTCATCTGGGCTATTATTGGCCTACCCTTCATCAAGACTGTAGCGATTATGTTCGGCATTGCATCAAGTGTCAGCAGCACTCTAACTTGCTTCATCTCCCCAGTCACGCCTTACAAATTGCTTAGGATTTCTGGCCTTTTTCTCAGTGGGGTTTAGATCTCATCGGTGAGATTAACCCTCATTCGTCTCTTCGTCATCAATCCATCATCACAGCCACTGAATATTTCACCAAGTGGGTGGAAGCCATTCCTCTCGTCTCCACAAAAGCCCACATTTCTATCAAAAAATCAAATCAAGATGTCAAAACATATCCATGGTCACTATATCAATATCAAAATCAAAACAATAGACTGCTCCCTCGAAGGATAGCTGTACTATCATTGCTGTAATAAATAGACTGCTCCCTCGAAGGACAGCTATTCAAAAGCCTTTATATTAAACAAAAATCTAGACCATTCCCTCGAAGGATGGCTATGACTAATCTGGCAATAAATAGCATTATTTTAGAAGCTTCCCGCATTGATCAGCTTCACAAACTGACCACTAAATCAAATGACATCTCTATGCAGGCTTCCCGCATTGATCAGTCTGCGCTAAAAAAAAAAAAAAAAAAAAAAGACGAGTCACGGACTTGGCTTGTAGCTATCTCAGGGTCTCCTATAAAAGGGGCAAAGTTATCTCTGCTCTTAAAATGGGTTACCCTCTTTCCTCCTCCTATCACCTGCTCAGGGGACTTTGAGCTCACTTTAATGTCTAAGTGATTCGATTACCGCTCTAACATCACTATGGTCAACGACGTCACGCATGAATGGGGCTCTTGGTTTTCATAACCCCTATCTATGCTATCTTTTTGGTCCTTGTCAATGAAAGAGCGATTCGCCTTCCATCTTCTTCTGCACTTTGGTCACATTCACCCTCATCACTTGTCAATCGACTCAGCTCAACTCTCTTTTCAGACCATCAACATGACCTAGCCTATTCACCCTAGTTTCTATGGACACCAATACACATGGAAACTATCGACTCACCACAATTTATGTTCAGCATAAACCACTACTTGCTGAAGCATAAATAGACCTCAATTCATTTTTAGCATACATCCATCATGCATATGGAATATTGCTAGGGATGAAAAACCCCTCAACCAATGTTGCAGAATACACCATTTGGAAAAGGCTGCAACATCTTTTTTTCCTCACCATCCCTTTGACCCTTCCTCCCTTCTAGGGAGAACTACATCGGCCTGAGGCCCTATCACCAGGGCTATGTAGGCAGCACTCAGTTGATATGGGGTCTTCTGGGGTTAGCTCGGCTGCATCCTTTCATCCATTCATCCATCCATCGACCACCAACCATTGGAGATCATGCCTATCTCCTCTGACCTCGACCACTTCCAAGACATTATTGCCTTGGTTGTTTTTGCATGTATGCTACCTCATGACTGGTTAGTAGAATTGTCTGCAGACTATTTTTGACCCTTCGCAAGTATAGGATCGCACACCGGTTGATCCGCACTACTTGTGACTTTTTCGTGTTTCTAGGAGCACTTCCTGAGCCCGAGATACCTGGAACGCGATGACCCATTTGGAGCTTCAGCTTAGATTGAGTGACCCAATCAACAGACGACTAAATGCTGGGGCCCGGTTACTTCAATTTTAGCACTCCTCGACCCTTGACCTGCGACACTTTGACCTGACCATCTCGTGCAGTGGTATGCACACAATCATGACTTTTGTCGCGTTCACCCTCACCCCTTTTCATCTGCTCTTTGTCAAATCAGCACTCGATTCCCGGTTCCCTTCCCTCAACTCCCGCTTTGAGGGGGAATACCTTATCCATACTTGGGGCATTCCACTTCCTATTTTTGTCTTGCAGTTCATTCGAACAACCAACAAGACGAAATCAACCTTATCCCTCACCTGGGGCAATCCCTCCTGTTTTTGTCTTGCAGTTCGTCCAGAACAACCAACAAGACAAAAAGGGGCAAATGTAGACACCGAAATCGTGTCGACTCCCCTGGTCATTCCCCGTCTTATTCTTCTTCGCCTATTTAACCCTTGTCGATCACTTGTTCCACCAACCTTGACCCTGGCAGCATGTAAAAATGAGCACAGAGCTAAAGCTAGACTCTATCCCCATTATGCATCTGTCGACGACGGTCTTTACCCGGCCGATGTCACCGACGTCGATCACCTATCGGCTGACGTCGGCAATCCTACCGACGTCGGTCACCTTCCCGTTATCCGTTATTAGTTATCATTCAGTTTCCTGAAACAGTTGACGAACCGTCTCTGGAACCGTCCCCCGCCTTCATCAACCTCCGCCAACCATTCGAAAGGCTATCCCGAACGCTATTCAACCATTCGAAACGCTGATCAATCGAACTCGAGCAATCAACCAACCTACGAACTCTGACATCAACACTCTCGTGATCAACACTCTCGACATCAACCAATCTACACTCAATCTGGCACTGCACAGAGAACTCCAACTATGGCTTTCATCGCGTCTTCTGGCAGGTAAGTATTTATTCTATTTGTTTTATTTCTTCCTTGGTTATTCTTTATCAGTTCTATCATCCCGATTCGTCAAACCCCCAGACCCTGTCCCGACTCTCTCAGATCTTGCCCAGACCCTGTCCCAACTCTGTTTAGACCCAGCATCCCTCGTTTACATCCCTGCCCCTGTCCCGACTCTCTCAGACCTTGCCCAGAACTTGTCCTGACTCTCTCAGATCCTGTCTCGAACCTGTTTAAACTTTTCCAGAACCTGCCCCTACCGACGCCGGTCACTACCCCGACCGAAGACGGCACCTCAACCTACGTCGGCACCTTCCCTAACCGACGCCGGCACCACAGAGACCGACACTGGTGACTGTGCAGAACAGTGCTGCATATCAGGTACGCACTTTTATTTTCTGTCATTATTATCTACTTTCGTCCAATATTTTGCTTTTTTATCAGTGGGTTGATATCCTTCTAGGAAGTCTTCGTACTTCTGGGATCAGGCGTTCGCCTAACAGCCCACCATATCTTTGACTAACGTTTTTCCGTGTTTTAGCCTTTTCTTCGCAGGTGTCATTCCTCCACAGCAAAAGAGGAGAATCTTTCAACGTCTAATTTCGGTGCGCATGACTTTATCAAGTACTTCTAGCCTTGACCATTTCTTTTAGTTTCTTTATTCTTCTTTTGAATGTAGAAAGCAATTTTGCATAGAAACAATGGGACTATATGAATATCATGTAACCAAAGTCTAATTAGAAGCATATTATATGACAACTCAAGATCAAGCACATGGAAAAGTGTATCATGAGTCAAAGGCCCAATGATAACTGGTAGGCTAATAGTGCCTTGTGATTCTCTCTCCTAATTATCATAGGCTTTGATGGTTATCATTTTTGGTTTTAGATCTACCGTTATGTACCCGAGAAGCTTGATGAGATTTAGAGAGACTATGTTGAGGCTTAATCCATTGTCTATAAGGACACATTTCACTTTATGCCACTTTATATAAACTTTAATGTATAATTGATTATTATGGAGTAGGCCAAGGGAAGGTATATCGCTTTAGTTGAATGTGACTTGTTTTGTGGGAGCTAGATGTCCAACCAAAGCTTGAAATTTATTAGGGGATATGTCACTGGCAATAGTGGATTGAGTTAAAAACTCATTCAAAATGTTCGTATACATTGTTGATGTATGTAACAAATCTAAAATGGAGATTTGTGTTGGTATCTTCTATAATTATTCCACAATATCAAACTTCTTTTCTAGGTCAGTGGTAAATGGCTTATTCTAATCTCCAAAGTCTCCCTGGACATAATCATGAAAAAATTCCCTATTTGGGGATGCATGGAAAGAGGCACCAGAATCTAAAACCCAAGATTCCACTTTATCCAAGGAACATACCAAAGCATCCTATGCAACAATATCTGCAACATCTGCTTCTTCATTTCCTTCTTGTTGATCTTCAATTGACCTGCAATCTTTCTTCATGTGCCTTGCCTTTCCAAATGCTAGCAAATTACTCTGCCATAACTGGATTTGGATCTCCTGCATATCTTTGACCTTGATCTCCCTTTCTTGATCTTCTTTCTTTGCCTTCCCCTGCTTTCAACACTCAAATCATTCCCTAATGATTCACCTATGCTTTTTATGCAAATTTCTTCATTCAAGATTACACTAACAACATCATCCACTTTTAAGATATTTGAAGCAGATGCAATATTACTAACTGCCATTACCAAACTATCCCAACTTTTAGGTAATGAGCATAAGATTAAGAGAGCCTTAATTTCATCATCAAAAACAATATTGACTGAAACTAAATGGTTTACCAAACCATGGAAATCACTAAGATGACTATGTATAGATCCACCTTCCAACATTTTCAAATTAAATAACTACTTCATAATAAATACCTTATTCAAATTTGAGGGTTTTTCATATAAATTTGCCAAAGATTCCATCAACTCTACCATTGTCTTAGCCTGTGATAAGCTGGAAATCACAGACGATGCAAGGCTCAACCTTATAGATCCTAGAGCCTTTCGATCAAGAACCTTCCATTCTTCATCTTTTATATCTATGGGTTTGCATGCAACCCCACCCAATGGTAAGTACAAATCTTTCTGATATAGATAATCTTCTATCTGCATCCTCCATAATTGATAATTATTTCTGTTAAACTTCTCCATTCTAAGCTTACTTTCTTCTGCCATTGTTATACTCCCACTCAATTAGAAACCCCTGAGAGTGACCTGTAATCAATAAACACTTAACACACTCTAAAACCAAGGTGTTAGTAAACCTGCTTCTGCAACCCTAGCTCTGATACCACTTTGTCAGGATTAGGATCACAATTGATTACCTTTGTATAAGAAACTAAACACGAAATTTAACCATAAGTAACAAGTAACAAGAAATCAAAAACAACATAGAATTTGAGAGGCAATACAATCTTGTATTCAACTCATCTAGAAAGAAAATACAATAAAGAAGATGCCACTTTTTCTCACACCTCTGAGGCTTTTCACACCTCTATGACTCCTAGTAATTCTCAATCAAGAGTTCTCTCTCTCAATTATGGTCACAACAATCAACTCAAACACAAAGTTGTTGTCACCTCCAACCAATCAATAACAATACTACCAGTACACAAGTACTCAAAGTAATTCAAGTAGATCTCCCATGAACTTACAACAACCTAAAAATCAAATGATCTTACTTACCATGTAGATCTAACATGATCATGCACAACCTACAAATCAACCTGATCTTACAATTGGAAGGATCTCTTCCTTGTCCTTAATTTACAATACAAGCCAATGAGTCTATTATATAGATCCCATGCAAACAATAATTTGACATCTAATTACAATAATTAGACACGTAGCTCAAGACTAAAATTAGTCTTTACATGTAAACAACCCATTCAACAAACTAACTATTTGTCAACAACTAGTTCTAGAATGCACAGGTGATCGATGTCGGTCCCTATCTGTCTGAAGATGACCGATGTCAGCCAATCCCTGACTGATGTCAGCTACTTTGTAACTAGATATGATCGACGTCGGTTGTGATGCTGATGTCGGTTACTGTAACACTGAGCAACCTCCTCCATTTGCATCTATGAATCTTTTAGCTCCACAACCTAAAAGGAACTCAAGATCAAAATTAATTAAAAGCTTAGCCATATATTACTTTTAG
Organism: Torreya grandis; assembly: GCA_037957365.1. Taxonomy (NCBI): domain Eukaryota; kingdom Viridiplantae; phylum Streptophyta; class Pinopsida; order Cupressales; family Taxaceae; genus Torreya; species Torreya grandis. The sequence goes on from JARHVA010002976.1 coordinate 131,978, forward strand.
TATGGTTTAGAGTGCATGTAGTTGAGTGGGTCAGTGTTGGTGATGACATAGGTTTTGTGATTAATAAGGTAATGATGAAGTTTATAATACACAAATACTAAGGTGAGGAAAAGTTTCTCAAGATGGATATATCAAGTCTCAGACTCTATAATTTTTTAAATTATTTCGTAGACAGCTTGATCTTTATTTTATTCATCATGGTTAGTGAGCATTGCCCCTAGGGAATGGTTAGGATCAGAGATGTAAAGGTAAAAAGTTTGATCCTCTTTAGGAGGGGTAAGAATAGGTGGAAAAAGAAGGTATTCTTTGAGTGAATCAAAGGCTTGTTGATAGTACTTATTCCACTTAAAATATTTGTCTTTCTTAAAAAGATGGTGAAAAGGTTGACATCTATCAGATAACTAAGAGATGAAGTAACAGATAGATTGGAGTTTCCCTTGAAAGGTATGGAGTTGCTGGAGGTGGGATGGAGGAGGCATCTCCAAAATTACTCTAACTTTAGTGGGGTCTACTTTGATTCCTTGAAGGGAGAAAATAAATCCAAGAAGATTTCTAGAAAGGACCCCAAAAATACATTTATTAGGGTTGAGTCTAATGTGAAAGTGGATAATCAATGGGTTGGATGAGGTCAACAGATAAGAGATGTTGAAGCTCCTCTTTGACTATAAGGGTGATGTGAGGGTGCATCTGATGAAGCTTTTGTTGAATAGGCTTAGTGTCAGGATGGGTGATAATGTTATGGAGGGATATATAAGGGTCAATTCCAGGCATATTCTGATAGGACCAAGTAAATTCTATGTTGTGGTTATGAAGGAAAGAAGGATAATCTTTTTTTTCCATGGAATCTAAGGATTGACTAATCTTGATAATGTGAGGGTTATCCTAAGTACCTAAGTTGACATTGATACTGGATTCATTCAATATGGTTTGGTTTTTAAGAGGAAGGGATTCATTGATAGAAGAATCCCTTGCACTAAGGTAGGTGAGAATGGAATCATCATCCTGATGTTGGATGGTGTTGATGGTAGGAGAATCATTTTCGAGCATTTCAAGATGGATGAGAGGAAGGGTTTTAGTTAGACCATAATTTTGATATGTCAAGGGGCCTAAACTAATAGTATTGATAAAAACAATTATGTGGGATGATATAAAAATCCTCTAACTTTGAAAGAGATGGGGTTAGTGAGGATGGTATATCCTCATCGATGATGGTGATGGGTTTAAGTGAGGTGGTTTCTTTTGGTGGTATAAACCCAAGGTCAAATAAATCATGAGGTTTTTGGGTTTTGATGGTAGGTAATTCTAAGTTCCATGCTCATAACAACCTAAGCCAAATCCCTTCTAGGCACACTTGTGAAGTTATAGCTTGGTAAATGTTGGTTTATCAAGATAGGATAAGTCAGAGGTGAATGGTCATATGATAGAGGTATTGGTGGAAGAAATAAGTGGATTATAGTGTCCCTCATATATTAAGTTGGTTTTATGGTTGGGAGGCTCAAAATGGATAATGGTTTTGATGTTGGGATCATAACTAGGATCATGGGTGAGGTTCCCATAATATTAAGGAGTAGGGAAAGCATCCAATGCTAAAAAATGATACTCCCCAAATGAGAGACATTAGAACATGGGTTTCAAGGGGTTCTCTATGGGGATTTGAGAAGAAGGGATAGATCTATTTTAAGATTCATCTATAGTAGGAGTGGAGGTGTTGTTGGTTTTAGTTGGTGAGGTGGTGTTGTTGTTGGTTGTTGGTGGGGTGGATGAAGGAGGAAGAAGAATCTCATTGGGTTCATATGTCATGTTGCATGATGGAAAAGGACTAGGGTCAGCTCTTATGGTAACAACTTGACCTTTGTGTTCAAATTTAACACATTGATGTAAGGTAAAAGGGACACAACTCATGGCATGGATCCAAGGGTGTCTAAGTAAGAATTTGCATCAAAACTTTCCCTCTACAATGTAAAAGAGTTCCAAAATTATATGAGGTCCCAAGTGGATGTGGAGGATGACTGTCCCCAAGGTAGTGGAGGACCGTTGTAGTTTTTGACATGATATTCTTAGGAAATTGAAGTTGGTCATAAGCATGTGAGGAGATAATGTTGATACTATCTCCTCCATTAATCATTACCCTTTCATTATGGGTTTGATTGATGTATGTCATGATGAAGAGGGGAGGATCAAGATCTTCTAAATGGATAGAAGGTATTTTTGAATCATAGAAGGTGATGAAGGTAGAAAGTTGAAGGGCTCTAACAAAGGATGTAAGAGGTTGAGGATCTTTTAGTTAAACCTCTATCAATTATAGGGCCTCTATCAATGCTTGGCAATGATGGGGTAAGGTGTTGATTAGTTCATAAATACTCATCTTCATCAGTGTCTAGTGAAGTTGTTTTAGAACCACTCGCTAGATGGATTCAAAAGGTTTGGAGGGAGAGGCACCCAAAATGGATATTTTGGGTTTTGGAGAAGATGAAGGTAAATGTAAGGGTGCTTGGTTTCAGCTAGAAGGTCAAGGTTTAGAAGGGTATGTCCATGGTATGGACACTTTTTATTTTCCCTTATCCTTTTATTGGGCCTAAAATTGGGTAACCATATGGATAGTGTGGATTAATGGAGCTGTTGGGTTAAATGGTTGCTTCAGTTCATCCTCACTTTCAAATGAGAGTGGAGGAGTAGGTAAATGTTGGATGGGTTGAGTTTTTGGTTGGGTTGGTAATGGGCTCAAGGGAGGTTCATCTAATAATAGATCATCCTCATCTCATAAGCTATGGATAAGTGTTTGGATAGCTTTTAAATTCTCTGTATCATGTCCAGGAGTCCTATGGTATGAGAAAATAAAATTGTCATTGAACCATGATGGTTTAGGATGTGAAGGGTTGAAAGGTTTGATGGGTGATAAGGTTAAGGAAGAGGTTTACAACAAAATTTATAGAATGGTCAAATAATATTTGATCAAAGGTATTGAGGGTGTTGGATTTTTGGTTTTAGGAGTGGGAACCTTCTTAGGAGTAGGATTCACCATAGAAATTGTAGGTGGTGGAAGGATTTTGGTAGATGGTTTTAGTTAGGATTATTTGGTCATGGTTGATTTAGAGGTGAAGGGTGAAGGTTTGGTGATAGGTGGGAAGGTAGAGGTGGATAGGTTAGTTAAGAATGATGGAAAATTTGATGATTTGGTGGAGGTAGGTGTAGGTAGAGTAAAAGGAGAAGGTTTACTGGATGAGGAATAGGTAATTGTGGAAGGGTTTACCTTTTTGGTATAAGGATGAGCTTGTTATATGGTAGAAGGATGGGGTCCTAAAATATAAGGTAAGTGTTAAGGAGGTGGTATGGTTCTGGTTCAAGGTGGGAATTTAGGTGGTTCCAATTTCTTAGTTGGTTTGGTTGGAGTTTTCTTTGGTGGACTAGAAGGGGTTAAGTGCATCTTCAGAGATGGGTGAGTAAGGCTAGGTGTAAGAAGTATTCTTATATTCTTGATGGGTTTAGTTAGAGAGGCATAAGGTGATATGAAAAATTTATATGGAGATGGGTTGGATGGTTATCTAATGGTTTTGGAGGGACAAGGGTTTGTTGAGATAATGATAGGTTTGATGGTGGATGCAAGTGAAATTGAAGGTTGAGGTTTATTTTGGTAAGGGAGGCCAAGATGATGACAAAAAGCAGCTCTATCTAGATTGGTTTGAGAAGTAAACTCTAGACTTTAGACTAATCTATAAAAAGGCTTGTAAACAAGTTTGATTCCTTAGTTACTGGTTTCAAAATTTAAGCCCCTGAGTGGAGGTGAGGAAAGGGTTTCTCCATCTATGTTCTTGGTGGGAGGTTTCAAGGTTTGGGAGGAAGTATACTCTATAGAAGGTGTAGGTAAGATAATATCATCCTTTGGAGTGGTTTCTAAGGAGGGAGTGGTTAGTTCCATGGTAGGCAAGGAAGGTGTGATGGTGTCAAGTAAAATAAAGGTGATTTATTCCTTTATTTGGGTGTTTAAAGGAATGGAGGGTGATTCAAACACTTCAATAGGTAGAGTGGGTGAAGATATTTTTGTTTCAATGGTTACCTCTTTTGTTATTTCTATCGAAGGAGAAGTGGATGAGTCCATGGTCTCATCAAGTTAAAAAAGAGGGGTGGTTTCTTCCTCTATTTGGATGTCTAAAGGAATAGAAGGAGAGTCTACCAATTTAATGAGTGGAATAGAGGAAGAGGTATTTTAGGTAATGGTATCCTCAATAATAGGTTCTCTAATAATTACATTAACCATATGGACCTCACAAGCATGAGATGATTCTGGTTTATTATCATCATAGTTGGTAGAAGGGGCACAATTAGGAAAAGGTTTATGAAAGATGTCAAGGGACTGATTTGGGGGTGCATTGGGATTATCTAATACAAGTTTTTTTTTATCAATCATGTTTTGGAAAATAGTTTTAAAGGTATTTCACCTATTAACATCATGTATAATGACGTGGTGGAAAGCACAAAGATCATTCTCATTATACCAACTAGGTGTAGGGCAAAAAGTAAAAATTGTTGGGGAGGTTTTATAGGAGGAAGTTGTATGATGTTTGATTTAAGTAATTTATCCAAAACTAAAGCATAATACTCCCATATTGGAGTATATTGTTTTGGGGCAACTTGTTTTTGGTTTCATTTTTGTTGGTTAGAAAAGTTAGAGGAATTGGTTGGGTTGGATTGGTTGATAGTTAGAGGTGGAGTAGTTTTAAGGACAACTGAGTTGGCAGATGCATTTGGTTTGGTGTTGGTATGGTTCGATTGATTGGTGGTTTTGGTGGAAGAAGGGTCATTGGATTTAAATCTAGAATATTTTTTTTGTAGTTTCAATTTTCCCTCATTAATGGCTCTGATTTATAATTTTCATGTTATGGTAAAAGCCTCATCAAAAGTTTGGAAAGTTTGAACTTGAAGAGTAGGTGAAATATGTTTGTCATGCCCTTGAGAGAAGAGTTAAATCAATTTGGGTTGGGGTTAGGAGAAATAAATTTGGTTAATAATACCTCTCCATCTAGCTACAAAATTGACAATCGATTCATCATCAAATTGCCTAATGGAGTAGAGGTTGATAATAGAGACCTTTTTAGATATGTTAATATAAAAGTGATCTAAAAAGACTTGGGTAAGTTAAAAAAAAGAAAATATGGAGTGCTTGATGAGATAACTATACCAATCCAAATTTGGTCTAGATAAAGACATGGGGAAGGTATGAAGGAGAAGAGCGTCATCATATGCAATCAAATAACAAGATTGGTGAAATGCTCTCAAGTGTTGTTGGGGGTCTTACTCGCTTTAGAACTTGGAAAACTTGGGTAGTTCCCATTGATGAGGATAGGATTGGATAATAATATATGGATGGATAGGTTCATTATAGATTTGATCATAAGATAAAAATTTATGTGCCGCAGAGATAGATGACTCTAGGTTGGTCATTTTATCCATTAACATTTTGACCAAATCCATTTGAGGTTGGGAAGCTCCATAATTGGATGGTAAGTTTGGTTTAGATTGGGTGGCAATAATATATGGATAAGAGGTGAAGGTTTGAGAAGATACCACATATTGGTATGTGCTCATTGTAGGTTGGGATGGTGCCACATAAGGGTTGATGGGTACAAAAGGTTAGGTAGAAGGTGTTATATATCCTTTTAGATTAGGAACATATTGGTAAGATGTCATGGGTATTTGTTGAGGTATTTATATAGGTAGATTTGGAGGTATGTATGGGTTGGTAGATGGTTAGGGATGAGTGGTAACTCTTTTGTTAATAGGTGGAAGGGTAGGAGGTATGGAAAGTACCAATTTTTGAAGTGGGGTCAAAATTGATGGGTTGGTGGTGATAAGAGGAATGGTGGAAATAGGGGTAGAATATACCCCTAGTGTAGATGAAGTATGGGTAACAAGAGGCAAGTTTACCCTTATGTTAGAGGTATTGGTTGGTGTAGGAGGTGTTTGGCTATTGGTTGAGATGTTGAATTGGGTTTGGGTGGTGGTAGTAGATGGGATATTGTTGGAAGAAGATGCTTGGGTAATAAAAGGTTGGGTAGAGGTAACACCAGCCATAAGAGGGGGAGGCATGCCATAAGGTGGATCCATAAGAGGAACCAAAGCAATAGGGGTACAGTGAACCAAGGTATTGATGTAATGTTGGAGGGCCATGAGGTTGTTATCAAGGAGGGTAGAAAACTTTGCATCACCCTCAAAAACTATCTGAGGCATGGTAGGAAGGGAAGAAAGATGAGGATAACTCTCAACATTTGAAGTATACTCCATGGAAGAGGAGGAGGAAGATGGTGGTTCTTGGTTGGTTTAATTCCTCAGCTATTGTCTAGTAAAGACCATGTGAGTAATAGAAAAGAAATGATGAAAAACTCACAACTCAAACACAAAGCAAGGAAAAGGAAAATAATCTCAAGGCAATCCAAACATGCACTAAAAGTGCGTTTAAAAATTAGGATTATTTTTATATTTCTTTTGGCTTATGCCTTAAAAAGTGTGAATAAAAAAATAGTTTGTATATTAGGTATTAAAGAGGAAATCTAAGGTTGGTTTTAGGTTGTGTTTAAGTGATAAAAAGAAATTTGTATTAAACATCAATACGTGGCTTGATATTAGGGCCTACCCCCTCACTTCACACACCATAACAATAAGGGTTTCAAGTGCTTAGCCAAGACATACTAAATTTTAGAGTTTATACTCAATTAGAGAGCTAAGTTGGTTCTCCCCTTGGTAATGACCTCCAAGTAGGATTTTCAGGAAAGGGTAAGGTTACTACTAGGTGATGAAATCCTAGTCAGGTCTTTGTCTCAAGTTTGTTTTGATGTATTGATTGATTATGTGGTTTGGTAAAGTGTGTGATAATAATAGTGAAACTACAATTAATTACTTTGCTTTTAAGTCACTAAATGAACTAAAACAAGTAAGAAATCAATGTATGCAAGGTTTTTTTAAGCCCAAAAGAAATTTTAGATTTCATTATATGAGAAAAGAATAAATGAAATAAGGGTCACCTAGATGATGCTAGGGTTCCACTAGGTGTTCAGGTGGAATTCAAGTGGTTTTGGTTATGATCCATTCTACCAAAGGTTTTTAGATGAGAGGTGATTGATGACGATGATGATGATGGTAGTGTCCTACTTCACATTGCTTGATTTGAGCAGTGGATGATTTCATTATCTACTTTTAGGAGTGTTGGTAGAGATGTTGCTTAGGAGGATGGTGTTTGTGCCAAAAAAATTATCTTAATTTCTGCTTATTTCTTAATTTTTGGAAAAATATAAGAAACTAGTAATAAGGGTGTGATATAAATACCTAGTTGTTGATGCATACATAATCCAAATGAAGATGGATAAATCCTCTTTGGCTTGGAAGGAATAACATGTACATAAGAAAACACTAACAAAAGGGGTTGTTAGCAATATAGTTAGGTAGACTACCTACCATGAGCTAGATCTAAGAAGCATGAGCTTGTTATGCAGGTTGTCAATCCACTCTTAATAATAATCAAGTTGAAAGAGATAAAAGTAAGGTACTTGCATAAAGAAAATGAAATGAAATATAAGAATAAAGAAGAATGCTTGTTAAAGAAAATGACTCAATATAACAAAATTAGGTCAATACTCATGTTAAAGTGGGTGAATTTAGGTTCAAAAAATTTGAAAAATGTATGTAAACAGGTAAGAACTAGAAAGTTAGGTTTGGTTGGGGTTAAGGGGCTGAAAATAACTTGCTATTATCTTTTTCCATAGTGACCGTCAATGGTTGGGTTGACCATCAGTGGTTAAGCTAACCATCGGTGGTTGAGTAACTATCAACAATTGGAGGTGACTGTTGATGGTTATTCTAACCATCGATAGTTGCCTATGGATTCCTAAAGGTTACTCAAAAGGAAGTTGCAAAATAGGTGAATAGTTTGATAATGGTTCTATTAAAGATCTAAAAGTTCAGAAATAAAGTGTAGATAGGTCTGATCAAGTCAGGGGGTTTATAAATCTAATGAAACAAAGAAAAGGTAAAATATACCTATAGCTTGCTAGATGGTTAATGGTTGAAATTTGGGGCAATTTTTCCAAAATAAAAGTACTTTGGCCTCAAAAATAAATTCAGTAGAGGTTCAGGTTTCTTTTATTTTTATTGAGTTGTTGAAGGAAGACTGGATGCTAAAAATCTTGAATATCTGTATGCAAGAGTGCTTATGATGATCCATTTCACCTCCGATTCCCCTCTTTTTATAGGTAAAGAGAGATGGAGGATAGAAGGTTCCCTAGAGGGTGAGGCTACTGATTTTGATGCTTAGGAGTTTGTTAGGACTGCATAAGGTGAACATATTTAATTGTGCCTCATTAGCTTGCACACATCTGGTGATGTGTTAAGAATGTGAGGACCTGACTATTGTCAGTCAAGCTAACCATTGATGGTTAAGCTAACCATTAGTGATTGATTATCTATAGGAAAAGGGTCAAGATAAGTTAAAAGTGGTGGTAAGTTATTGAGTTTAACTAGCTAAGTAGCTAACTAGACCCAAGGTCTGATAAGTTAGTCAGTGGGTAGAGAAGGGTTAGGTCATACTTAAGGGTTACAAGGCATTTCCAGACCTAGTACAATTTTTTAGTATCTTTAGGGGGCAGATAAGATAAGTTTTAGTTGCCCATGCATTTGAATATGTCATGGGAGAATGACAAGTTATCAATATAAGATCTTAATGTGGGAATACATGCTTGTTAGTGTGCTTATGTGTGGTCTTAGGTTAAATAAGGGTTACTAGAATGATTAGATTAGTTTGGTATGACTAGCAATGGTCTTGTATAGTTGAAATTTGGTTTAGGATTGATGGAAATGGTGTTAACACTACCTCCTGATATATGACTTACAAGTGATTTATAGTCATGTACAACATGGTAGGTTTGTTAGTTCTGGCCACTATTATGGCCTTGATTCTATCCATTATTTTGGATTTTTTGGTTCTACTATTGGTTCTGTTGATTTTGCCTTTGTTATTGTTATTGTTGCATAGGCTAATTATTATGTTGAGGAAATGGGTTGTGATAGATGCCAAGGTTCTGATTGGATGTGGAAGCTTCATTATCCAATATGATCTTGTCATTATCCAACATATTTTGAATGATATGTCTGATTTCCAGACATCATTGCAAATTATGGCCTTTAACCCTATGAAACTCATTAAATTATTTTGGCTTGTACCAATTTGGCATGTTTATACCCTCATGATATTGCTCTTTTGCAACAGGTTATCTGATTAGGTTAGCTATTGTGAGATTTTGAAAGACTTCTTCGATGGGTTTTTCAAGTTTGATAAAAGCACGACAAGTAGGTGGGTCTCTCCTTGAAGAAGGTGGGTTTTGTAAATTCAAAGGTTGCTACAGTTATTGCATTTGTTGTGTTGGATTAGGTTGTGTTTGTTATGTGTGCTATAACTATTAAAGAGGTTATTGGGTAGGAGTAAGATGGAAAGGTGGCACTAGTTGAGAAAATGGTGTTTGCACTATTTGGACATAGCATGACTCTATTATTCCATTCTTGTTGTAGTTAAATTGTTTTAGCCTATCATTATTATTGACCTGTGTTGGTTACAATGCTTATATTTAGACTAGATGTTGATGCTGATTATTGGTCTCATTTTGGTTTTGTCCATTGTTCTGATTGGTTGAGTTTAATTTTATGATCCCTTTGTTAATAAGGGCTCTTTCGATCACTAAACCTTTTTCGATGATCTCTTTGAATGTATGTGCACATTACAACTCTAGATAGTAGGATATTTCACTATGTATATTTTTGATAAACATAACTATTAATTACTTGTCTAGTAGACCATGGGTAAAGTAGCTTGTAAGGGCTCTCCATCATTGCAAATAACTTTCAAAGATTTCACCTAGTTTTTTTTGCTTGCGTTAAGTCGACCAATGAAATTTGATGCTCAAGATTGTATGAGAATTATTTCATAAACTTATCTGATAGATCATTGAAGTAAAAAATTGAGTTATTTAGTAGTTTTTGAAACCATTCTATGGCCTATCTAGCTAAACTCATCAAAAACAACAACAATAGATAGATGTCACTATATACCATTGGCTGACATGCAATAAATAACTCTATCAGATGTACCTTAAGATCACCTTTCCCCTTGTATTTGTCAAACTTGGGTGGCTCATATCCTAGAGGGAAAGGAATCTATAAGTACTCCATGTTAAAAGGATATGAACACACATCATCTAATTTGAGCTTTTAAACTTGTTTCCTAGCTTAGATGGCAGTAATTACATCCTTCATTTATTATAATTCTTACTCAAGGAAACTTGTTAGAATATTGGCATGCGTTGATGGTTGGAAAATCACAAGTGGATGACTTGGATTGGGATATTATGGATGGATTTACTGAGGTAGGTTGGATTAGCTTGGGAATGGTTTAGGAATAGACATGCATATATTAGGGTGTAATTGTTGAAATTATACCTATGGTAATGTGACATTCTAGTTGGGGTTGGATATGTATGATTGATTTTATGGATATTGAGGTTGGGATGGAGGGATATAACTATACTATGCCTATTTTTGTTGAATAAGGACTTGTTTTCAACTATTTAAATCTTGTTTTTGAATGGGAACTTGTGATCCAAGACACTATCTTTGAACCTATGGTACATTATGCACAAAAGGCAATTGTTGCCTAGAAGGTAGTTGAGGAACATTGAAACCTATTTGTTTCAAAAATATCTATTGAGAAGTGGATGTATGTTAGATATTTGATACTTATCATTGACCAATATGAATATGCATTGATTATACATCATTTGATTTTAGATTGGTATAAGTTATGTTCATTGCTACTTGGTGAGGTGGAACATTGGTTACCCCCTATTGAGGTGGCAATGTGTTCAGCCTCTATTTCATTGGTATACTTGATTATGCCTACTATTATAGAATACTATTCATCACATTCTGGGGAAGATTAGTATTTGACACATTTTTTTATGGTATGATACTTCTTATTGGTTGGCCACTTAATATTGTTGGTTGTGCACTTGAAGAAGTGGTTGGTTGAGGATTAGAAGTAGTTGGTTGAGGTTGGGATGTAGAAGATCCTACTCCCTTATTTTTAAAACCACTAATGGTGCTAGTTGAAGGTATATTTTGTTATTGATTGATTTTTTTGTGTGTCAACACTACTCTGGTTTAAATTGGGTGTTACTTGTGTATTATCCCCTACGTTTTGCTTAGTATCCTAGGTAGATGTTGAAGATATTTCCTCTATAATCAGAGTATTGAACATGGTTTCTGCTGAAGTATTTTACATAAATGGGTCTAAAACCTGATTTTGTTGCCCTATTAACTCCATTAAAACTCCTATTCGAAGAGCTAGATTAATAAGAGGTGCATTTTACAAGGCCATATTAGTGAAGTTACATGCTAAATTGAGATATGTCTGGTATGCTTGATGCATTTGATCAAAGTGGTCATCCATGGGACCTTTTTGTGGGATAAGTACATGGGGGGTTTTGATAAGGTATTGGCATAATGTCATTAGGATTTCTAGAAGATAATTGTTCATGAGTCTAATTGTAAAACATGTTGGAAGGCCCTCTTTCTAGATTTTGTAATTTTTAATACCCTACCTCTATGATTCTATTGGGATCATACGTTGATGGTGTTATGATGTGATAAGGTTATTTTTTAGTATTTTCTTACAATCAATGGTATGCTAGATAAGTATTGGGCCATTATCTCTTGATCTTGTTCTGTATATGGATTTGTACTAACCAAATAGTTGGCCAAAGGATCTTGACTTTGTCCCCCTAGTTGAATGTTTTAGGGTGGATAATAATCTATTTCCTAAATGACATTATCTTTAGTAGGTATTTTCACAATGTCCCCTTGTGTGAGAGGATTTACATATCCTGAATTTTACATAATTCCACTACATGTATATTGAGTTGTGTTCAAATTAAATGACAAATATTTAACAATAAGAGAAGGGATTGACTTATATAAACTCTAGAAAATCTATTGGAAAGATAAAGGTTTTAAACATGATCTAGCTTGGTCAAAGGTGGAGCTGAATCTCCTAAGAAGTCTATGTAAATACTTGATAAAACTAGTATAACATCAAATGATGAATGCTAAGTGTCTAATACACATAAAGGTCAAGTAATATGACTTAAAATAAAAATGCCAAACTCTAATGTCGAAACATGTTCCAAGTAGGTTCTAAACTAAGAAAGGGAAATTTCGCTAGGTATTTTGTCCAAAGACAGTCAAAATCTAGGCTCAAATAGGATATTCGAGGACTATTGGCCAAATGACATCAAAATCTTGACTTAAAAAGGATGATTGATTAATCTAACAAACTTGGAATAGTTTGGCATAGACAAGGCACATGATTTTAGGTATAAAACATGATCTAATTGGTATAAGATATGAAATAAAATATATTTGATGATAGACTAATTTGATAAAATAAAAGCACAAACAAATAAATTTTCCAAATTTGAGTTATGAATTAACCCAAGTTACATAGCTCAAAAGAGAAAGATATGGGTATCAACCCCATGAATTGAGGCCTAAACTAAAATCAACCATTGTTTGAACTTAAACTTGAAAAGGCTAATCAAAGACTCAAATAAGCTAGAAAATATTGAACAATGTGACTGAGATTAGATAAAGATATAACAAGGCTCAAATGATAGGTTACAACAATGATAGTTTGGATGCAAGATAAGACAAGTATTTTGAAATAAATTGGGCAACATAATGATGTTAGCACTCCTAAAAGATGATGTGACAAATGGTTTATGTTTTAAGACCTCAAAGGCATAATATTTTGAAATGATTTGGGTAGCGTAAGAGTGGTCTCAATCAAGTACTACTCCTAATGTTTTGACACAAAAAAGGAAATGTTTTATAAGTTAAATCAAACTATCATATAGATAGCATAATGCCTCCTCAAATAGTAGAGTGATGTAGACTCATGACTCGTCAAATGACATGGTTTGAATAATAAAAATTTTAGTCTAACACACCAAGAAAAAATAACCAAAATAAACTAAGTATAATCTTCCAAATCCTAGCAAGGGTATGGCAATGTGGGGTTGACTAAACTAATTATTTTTAAAATATTCTAGATGGATCAATTTCACAAGACTTTTATGTCCAATGTGCCAAAATAAGATCACATCATCTATGTATGTGGCACTTAGATTGTTGTAAAAAGGTCTTGTCCTTTTTACAACCATTACATCCATCATTCACTCAGTATAGTGTGATGTCTAATGTGATCATACATCTCAAGCTTAGCCTCAATGCTAGGAGAAGTTTTAATCACTAAAACCTCTAATCCTAGTGGGGTGATCTCAATTTATATACCCCCTATGGAGAGGGGTTGAAGATGATGCTGAGAGATGAAACCTCGGGTCAAAGCTTCCCTAAAGAAATCATGCAAGGTAATGAAGTCCCCCTCACAAGCCAAGATGTAATGAAAGTAAAAGACCAAGTAAAAAAAATGTAAAAGTTGTTTTTAGATCACTTGAGCCATATGGGTCTTGGGGAGAGCCTTGACAACTTCTCTTTTATGCCTTTGGACTAAGGCACTTTACAATAAAGTTGGCATTTTTAATCCCAAAAGTTTCCTTAAGGGGATGGATGGGAGAGCATACATGCACAACTCCCTATTTGTTCAAATAAATCTAATATAGGAAAAAAAATGATAATAATTTTGCCAAAAAAAAAATTAAGTGTGTTTAATTTTAAATCACTAAATGAAATGTGTGGTGATGTTCTTTAGCCCCTTGGCTTTAAGTTGTAAACTTTGAAAGAACAATCAAAACATTTAACATAAATATGCAAAACTTTATTTTTAAACCCAAAGTAAAATGCCTAATTCATTTTTAAAAATATCAAAATAAGTTTGAAATAACTAATTAATCTTGTTTTGATAATTTTTCAAATGAGCCTTGCAAGAAAAAATGTCAGCACTTTGTTTATCCTTGAAGCTTATTTATCAAATGAGACAAGCAACCTTGAAGGACAAAATCTATCGACCCGAAGGCAAAACCTTAAAAAATCAAATGTGTTAGGTTAGGAAAAGGTTAGCAAAAATATCAAAAAAAATCTCAAAAAATCTCAAAAAAAAAAAAAAAAAAAACTATGAAACATGCAAACAACAAGTTAGAAGGTTAAAACAAATAAAATCGAACACATAAAACATAAAACCTTGCAATTAATGTTTTAGCCATAAATTTTAAAATATAATTTAGTTTGTTATAAAATTTATAAAGGTTGTTAATAAATATAAGGCTCACTTCTATGCAAAAAACTAGGTCAAAAAAGTTAAAAAAAAAATTATTATCTCTGTATTAGCCATTTTTACTAGAAAATTAGAAAAAAAAAGTGATAGTCACTAAAAGAGTCATAACTTCTATACCAAAAATCATATTTTAATAAAATTTTAAGAGAATTGGGATTAAACCAGTAAAAAAAACCTATCAAAAATCTATAAAAAAATAATAAACATATTAAAAATAAGAGTTATTTTAACATCCATTTTTATTCAAATATGTGAGGTGTGCAATCATGTCCCATCGAGCCTGTCATCTGTGATATAGGATTTTAAATCAAAGGAGGAGGTTAGTATAGAGTTAGTTTTTTTTTAAAATGAAATATAAACTCATTAAAAATATAACATCTTTTAGGCTTGATCATCGGTGGAACATAATGAATAAACTAAATGAGAACTCAATAAAACATGGAAGGAAATGAGAAATATAAACATAAAAACACAAATTTCTTACCAAAACTTTGATAGTTTCAAATGGTAATTTAGTTGGATTGTTTGTTTTATGCATAATAATTATTAATCAATGACATATGGATAACATCATCTCTTTTTTACATCATTTTTGAATTCTTGACTTGATTGATATGGCTTAGCTAAATTTTAAAAGGATTTTTGGAATTACAACTTTACTATTTGCTTTATGACCAAATTCCTTTATAATAACACTACTTTGATTGAGCTCTATAAATGAAAAGATATAGGCTTGTTTTTATAGGATTTCAAATCCCTTATAATGGTTTAAATCTGACCATGGTTGAGTTTATTAACCTTGGTTGAGTTTGGCATATTCCTAAGATATTCTTTTAAATATTTTCTAAAAGTGACAACTCACAAAGGTAATGAGTGTGTTATAGGATGTTATTTGATTTTTGAATATATTTTATTGATAATTAAATTAATGACTCATGTGAACTCAATTAGGATTTGAAATTGATTTAAATTGATAATTGATTTTGATTAGTATGTGCAAGTTAATTAATTATTTTTAGGCATTTGGTCATTTGTTTGATTTTGATTAATTTAATATGTGTATTTGCCTTGTTTAATTGATTTAATAGGATAAATTGATTTAATGCAAGGTTATAAATTTAAATTTGATACTAATATAATTTTTTAGGTTAAATTTTTTATGATTGGTAAGAATTGGTCTAATAGTCTGATGCAAAGCCATTGGTGGCCAAATTTACATGTCTACAAAATATATCATACATCTACCTTGAAATAAGTAGATAGTTAGTTTGAGTCATCATAAATATCAACCAATGATTCAAAAACTAACAAATCCATATCCATAATGTATAAAATTTAACATATAGTTGTCACATCATATATACTAATCAACAATATTATTGTCTCATTTTAGTATATGTCGATAAGCTCAAAATCAAAGCAATAATAATATGATAGTAACCATATTAATCCATGTATTAAAGGTTTAAAAGTAATAGGGTGAAATTAAGATGTAACATTCTCCCCACTAAAAAATTTCATCATCCTAATGACACTTATTCAAACAATAGTTTTTGAATATCAAAAAGGTTTAACAAAATTTAAAAATATAGATTCAAGTATCTATCATGTAAATAAATGTAGAAATAGCTTGAAAATATCATCATATTCTACCCAAGTAACATTATCTTTAGAGTATTTATCCCACAATACCTTACATTGAGACACCTCTCTATTTCACAGACAAATTTTGCTAGTGTCAATTACTTTGATTGGTTCTACCAAAACCACCCTAAGGTCCAGAACCAGTAAAGCATTCCAATCTAAAACATGTAAAGGATCAGTTATATACTTATTAAAATAAGATACATTGAAAATATTATGTAAAATAGCTAGGTATGGTGTAAATTCAAGCATATATATAATAATATTGACCACTTCAAACACTTTGAAGGGTCCCACATATCATATCCTGGTGACAATTTTGTTGAATTCCTAAATATAATAGAGCTCTTCTATGAATTAACCCGCAAGAACACTTTGTGACCAACAAAAAACCTTCTATATATCTTTTTTAGATCAACTTAAATATTCTATCTATCATTGGGCTCAACTAATCTATCTTAATTAACTTAAATTGATCTTCCATTTTAGAAAACATCTTTAGCTAGAAGACTACCCTATCCTCTAACCTGTCTTCACTGATTGGTGTCCTGCACCTCCTTCCATAAAGTGCCTCAAAAGGAGCCATATTTAATTTTGGATGGTATTATTTGTATGCAAACTCAACCAATGAATGATAATATTCCCATTTGTATTATTTATCCATGTAATACATATGTAGAAGATCCTCTAAACCCTAATTTATTTGCTTAGTCTGACCATCAATCTTTGGGTGATATGTAGTACTAAAATTGACCAATGTACCCAAAATTGATTTTAAAGTTATCCAAAACTTGTATTTCTTCTTTAGATCATGATTTGAAATTATCTTCTATGGTAATCCATACAACTTATACACTTCCTTTACAAACCTCTTTACAAGGGTAGGTGCATCATCTGTCAAATTGACTGGTATAAAGTGAGCCATCTTGGTTAGTTTATCCACAACTACAAATATCATATTGTGATTACTCTATGACATTGATAAACCTTGGATAAAGTCCATACTAATCACCTACCACTTTCACTCTGGTATATTATGTGTGTATAGCAATCCAACTAAATACATATGTTTAGCTTTCACTCACAGATATTCTAGACAATGTGACACAAAATTTGCTACATATTTCTTGATTCCCTTATAGAAATATAAAGTTTTAAGTTCTTCCATGAGCTTTGTTACTCTTAGATGTCCTGAATATAGGGTATTATGTAACTTTTTTATCAATATGCTTCACATATTCTCTCAATTTGGCACATACATCTGCCCATTAAAATGCAAAAAACCATCACTCTCAAAATTGAATCCTTTATACCAAGGATTATAAGCATTATTAGACAAAGATTTTTTGATCTAATCATAGTATTCATCTCTTGGTGATAACTTAACCACATGATCCATAAAATTACTCCTCATAGTAGCTATAGATGATATGTACCTTCTAATACTTAAAGCATTGGTTACTCTAATATATTTACCTTTGATGTAATTGATATCAAAGTCATAGTCAGAAAGAAAATCTAACCAAGATCTCTGACAGGAATTTAGATTTGGTTGGGTGAAGATGTATTTGAGTCCCAAATTATCAATCTTTAGTTCAAATGGTTTTCCCAACAAATATTGTCACCAAACTTACAAATCATGAATAATTGATACAAGTTTAAAATCACGAGGGGCATAATTGACGTCATGAGTTTTCAACTTCCTTGATTCAAAAGCCACCATTTCACCATCTTACATAAGAACTCCACCTAAACCCTATCCTAATGCATATGTGATCAATGAAAACTAACCATTGGGGTCAGGAACTCTTAACATTGGTGTGGAAGTAAGCCTTATTTTCAAATTTTAAAAAGCTACTTCACATTTATTTGACTAGAGAAACTTTTAGTTCTTATATAGCAAGGAGGTAATTGAATTATCTATCTTGGAAAAGTTTGGAACAAACTTCTGATAATAGCCTACTAACCCCATGAATCTCCTTATCTTGTGCACATTTCTAGGTGTTGACAACTCCACA
This sequence comes from Torreya grandis, assembly GCA_037957365.1. Lineage (NCBI taxonomy): Eukaryota > Viridiplantae > Streptophyta > Pinopsida > Cupressales > Taxaceae > Torreya > Torreya grandis. The sequence continues at coordinate 149,963 of JARHVA010002976.1, forward strand.
ATGTCCCTTATCTTAGATGGATCTATATAAATACCATCCATAGAAATAATATGCCCTAGATATTGCACTCTCTCCTAAAAGAATGCACATTTGGACAACTTGTTGTATAGCTTGTGCCTTTGCAATTGTTGTAGAACCAATTCAAGATGTTGTAGGTGCTCTTTTTCATTTTTAGAATATATAAGAATGACATCCAAAAAGACCAAGACAAATTGATCTAAATATTCTATAAACACATTGTTCATGAGATTTATGAATGTTGATTATGCATTGGTCAACCCAAAAGTTAATACCATGAACTCATAATGCCCATAGTGAGTCCTAAATGTTATTTAACAGAATATCTTCATCCTAAATCCTCAACTAATGATATATTTCTCTAATATATATCTTATAAAAGACCATTGATCCATGAATTTGATCAAAAATATCATCTATACAAGGTAATAGATACCTTTTTTATAGTTTATTTTGTTCAACATTTTATAATCAATTCAAAGTTGAAGAGTACCATCCTTCTTTATAGAGACAACTGGTGCACCCCATGGTGACACACTAGGCCTAATCAACCCCTTTGATAATATTTCTTGGAGTTGAGATTTCAATTCAACTAACTCAGTGGTTAGTATCCTATATGGTGCCTTAGATTGAGGTTTTGATCTAGCTATGGTGTTAATAGAGAAATCAAACTCATATTTAGAAGGTAAACCCAATAGTTCTTATGAAAACACATCATGAAAAACTTGAAGAAATAGATCATCTTCAAGAGATGGTTCCATGGGTTCCTCCATTTCATTTACCTTGATGATAAATACTTGGCATCATTTTGCTTAAACCTTCCTGAGTTGCATTGTAAAAATCTGCATGAGTCATAACTCTCTCTTTTCTCTTTGAATTTGTGTCTAATTTTTAAAATCATCCAGACACTCAACTTTATTTAAATAGCAATCAACCTTGGCCTTGTGTTTAGTAAGCTAATTGAATCCTAGGATCACATCATATGACCCTAGTGGTGTTACATATAAACCCACTATAGTTGAAAATTTAGGTAACTCAATTACTACTTCAACTAGAAACTTATCAACCATGACTTTTGAGTCATTCACATATTATACTGACCATGCATTTTCCATATGCCTAGATTTTATAAAATTTTTTATTAATCATTATAAGAGATATAGAACATTTATTAGCTCCTATATCTATCAAAATATAAATTGGATGTTCAAACAAAATACATGATAGCTCTATGGGTGATGCTTGAAATTCAGCTTGTCAGTTATCAATTGTGTATGAATACATTGTTAAAAATTGCCCTGATAAGTATTAGGACCTTTGTTCTTTGAATTGTCATAAGGAAATTCATGAGCATAATGATTTACTTCACAATTGAAATAACTACCTGGTGGACCTTTCCTATCAATTTGAGTGTTTCCTTAGAAACTACCTTTGGAGCCATTACCTAGTTTCTTGTTACTAGTTCTATTATTGAATTTGGCATTCTGTTTACTAAACTACCCCTTAGAGTCTCCACTCCTTTGCCTTCAATTCTTATTATTGAAAGCTAGTTTAGAATTTCCAAAAAAATTCTTGAACTTTTTCAGAGTCTCTTTTTTTGCCTGCTTCACTGCCTTCTCAAAAACCTAGTCCAGGGTGGGGGGTCCATGAACATGTACTTCACCATCAATCTAAGGTTTTAATCTCATGATAAACTTCCTTATTATGAAACTCTCATTAGATTGGTAATGAGGTATGTACTTCTAAATTTTGGTAAACTACTCCAAATACTCATTCACCATTGAGTCCCCCTACTTTAGATTCTAAAAATCTATGAATTTTTTTTATCAAAATAGAGTTGTGGTAGCCACCATGCCATAAATAATGCCATAAATTTATTTTAGGTTGTGGTAGTCTAGTTAAAGTTTGTTTCTATATTTTTATTGGCCCACTAAGTAGCTACCTCACTAGCCAACTGGTAAGCTCCCCAAACTACTTTGGTGACTTCAAAATAGTTTTGAATCTCTAAATACTTATCCATCTCTATCAACCATGCTTTAGCTCCATCACCTAGAATAGTTCCATCAAACTTAGGTGGATTCACCTTTTTCATGTCCCTAGACAACTCCACATCTACCTGAGGTCTCACATCCTATTGGTTTTCCTATTTAGTGGGGTACTCAATAGGTACTTCTTGATGTTCTTCCTCACTTTGGCTATGAACTTATTATTTTAGATGTGTGATTTGATCCCTAATATCATTCATAGATATGAAAATTAGATCCAACTTTATTGAATATTTGGCAACAATCAGGTTGGGATCAATGGGAGGGTTATTATCATTAACATATGAAGGACCCTCACTCGATGTTATCATTTTCACCATTCTTCTTTCTCATTAAAAAAAAGAATATGAAAATATTTGAAGACTCATTTAGTCCTAGAGTTTGATCATAAGCTTTGATACCACATGTTACAACCCCTCAAGTTGTACTTAGAAATTATAGTAAAAAAATTATTTAAACAGCTAACATAACATTCATACCATAGAATAAAAAATTACAACATATCTAAACTATAACTTAGAACAATAGTAACTCTAATTCAAATATCACATATAATATTTATCTTATACAAATCCAAAGAAAGTAAATACAAATAATACATAGCTATGGCTGGTCTTAAAATATAGTAATTGATGTTCAAGTATAACAAATACATAATACAATTACATTTCCTTTAGGCATACAACCTAATACAATAAATATATACCAAGTTCTCTGGATAATCAAGTCAAATTAACTCGTGTATCACTAATAAATCTTAAATGATGTCCTTATGTAAGTACTGCAATGGGGAGGGATAACATCATCCAGTGATTTTCTACACCAACCATGCACCAACAATTCTCTGCATAATCCCCTATCAGGGAATGGCCCTCACTTCATGGATGGGTAGATAGAATGGTGAGAGAATCTAAAGAGACATGTTAGTACCCTGTGTGCTATAAGATTTATACTACATGATGTGTATCATAAAAAATATGTTTTAAATATGATATCACATAACATGTAAATCAAACATATGAAATTATAATGTATATATAACATTACTTTCACCAAAGTTTTCAAATAACATACAATCACCTAGATCGGTCAATTTCATAATGCACCACTTGATCGGATTATCTACTTCCAACATTGGTGGTACTACCTAAGATAGTGGAATCCATCTCACTACCTATTGGCATCATCAATGTAGTTTATATCATAAACATATATAACATAGTATATAACTCAAATATTCATACATATTTTCCCTACATTAGGAATAGAATAATCAAAATCATTCATTTTAATCTAACAATGCTTAATAAATCTAGCATGTGCTAATAATACAATAACACTACTATAATAATACATTCACATATAAAATCATACCATCTAAGTATGATATAACTAAATATTATCCTTACATGTATGTCAAAAGTAAACTACTGGTTAACTAATAATTAAAAGATCCATTTCCTCTTTTAGAAATGGTAACATATTTCTTAATACAACTTACATAAATGGTTCTAATCATAATCTATTTATAATTTTTATTCTTTTAATATTGAAACAAGCATGTCTATTATGACAACTCGTCGTTAAGATAGTTTAAATTATTTGATTATAAATCATTGCAATTTTTATAAACATATATCAAGTTCTAAGGCATCACTAAGTTTACTTTCAAAGATCTTAGGGTATTATCCCTACATACATCTAACATGAAAGCTTAATACTTATGTGTACAAAATAGTAATTTAATTATTATTCTGTTATTTAAAAGGACTCTAATGAAGTTATCTAAAAATCTTATTTTTCCTTTAATAAGGCTTAGGTCCAAAAATTCTATCAATTTAGATATAGGGATGTTGTTTAATATTTATATATATATATATATATATATATATATATACTGATCTAAGTAATGGCTATGCCATTCTTAAAAAATAAACATTGTCATGCAAAGACTCAACCAACAAAATATATAAAATGCTAGCTAAAAATTGAACAAGTCTGTAAGAAATTAATACGAAGCTATTGAGAATAAAATGCAGCTCTTAGAGAATAATATGTAACCATTTAAGGAATTAAAAATTGAGTCACTTAGTATAAAATGTAGGTTATAAAGAGTAACAGGTAGAGCTTTAGATTAAATGCAAATCCTTTTAAAGGAGCATAAGCCAAAGTGAGATGAAAGGAAAAATTTGGGATACTAGTGTATGAAGTCCAATATGTAAGTTTGATAAAATAATACACAAGATTATCAATTAAAATGTAGGTTAAAAGAGTTCTAACACAGAGCTTTAGATTAAATGTAGATCCTTTTTAGAAGAAAACTTAACGCAGATCATGAATTACAACATAGCTATAAAGTTAAAATATTACTAGTAAAATATATATGATAAAGCCTATGAATCTACAAGGGGGTACACAGTCATATCAATAATCAATGCAAGCCATTATTGAGATTTTAACATAGGTTTTAAATGTGAAGAATTGGTGTCAATAAAATAAATCACAACCTTGATAATTAAAATTCACGGTCCATACAAAGCTACATGCAGGTTTTAGATATTGGTTCTTGAACAAAATATTATATGGGGTGTAACTTCTAAATATAACATGGCCTCAAGACTAAAATTCAGCCTACACAAATTCAACGTAGTTATAAAAATTATAACACAAGGTTAAAATTAGAACGTTGGTTATTTAAGATATACATAGATATGCATCTACATATAATTTAAAATGCAACCTTTAAAATGATATACATACTTTTAAAAGTGAAATGTAGTATCTAGGGGTGACATAAGCCAAACAAATACACACAAACCTTTTTCAAAAATTTGATGTTGGCTCATTGAAAAACTTAAGTGCAACACTACTACAACATAATTCACATAAAATAGGATGTTGGATTGAATGCTATTATATGGGGGTTAAAATAATGACGTGTAAATCATAATAGCCTCAGACTAATTGCATTAAGATGTTGGGATTTAAGGAATAATACTCATATATATCACCTTATTTGACACACAAAAAAATAATTACAAAACCAACCTGGTAGATTTACTATAAAAAGGAATATGATTGACTTTTCTTGCTTTCGCCTCACTTTTTTTCTTTAATCCTTTTCCTCTCCAATGCCACGTACCCAACTTCCAAAATTATCTTTATTTAAAAAACTCACTTCCCCTCCTAATTTTTGTGCCCACTCCTTGCATGTTATATTTCTTTCTTTGCATGCTATAGTTAACTCATGTTTTATTTTCTTTAATTATAATCAAAACATGTCATTTTACTTATTTAATTTACCACACCCTTTTCCTTGTTCTCTCAATATAAACTTAAATTGACTCAATAAATAATTATATCTAGTTTCCTAATTTTCAAGTAATTTCATGCATGTCTTCAAAGAATAATCTAGATTGTATTAACTCAACTTTAGAATTCCAAGATAATTCAAATTCCAAAAAAATAATACTTAAAAGGATAATTATCTATTTAACTAATAGATATTTAAGTCATTAATTGCTTTTATTGTAATATATTCATATCTACAATAGTAATATCCATATAGCAATTAATATCTATTTTCTTGATTTAAATTTGAAAAACAAATAAATTAAAATAAAATAATCTAATGCATATCCATACACATAAATATAATCACAAACTATATTTCTTAATTACACACTGATATTTTATGCATATAACATTTAAAATCTAATGTGTGTGTGTATAGAGTCACTATTAATTTCCTCTGATATTCTCTCAATCATCCCATCTAATCCATGATCTCCGATGATGATCTCCTTTGTCAAGCTCTGAGGGTGGGATCTATCCTACATCCACCTTGCAACAAGTAGGTAGTTAGTCTAAGTCATCATAAATATCAACCAATGATGCAAAAACTAGAAAATATATATCTATAATGTATAAAATTTAACATACAGTTATTATTTCATGTATACTAATCAATAATATTATTGTCCCATTTTAGTATATGTCAATAACCTCAAAATCAAAGTAATAATAATCAGATAGTAATGATACTAATCCACATATTAAAGGTTTACAAGTCATAGGGTGAAATTAGAATGTAACAACTCATTATATCTAACAAACATGTATGTTGTGCTCTTCACATCCAAGTTACTTCTCTTTTGACTAGGAATAACTACAAAAGCTACATAACCAAAAATTCTAGAATCACTTACATCTAAAATTTGACCTGACCAAGCCTCCTCTAGAGTCATATTCTCTAATGCTTTTGTAAGAGTTTTGTTGAGGATATAAATTGGTGTATTCACTATTTATACCTAATACTTATATGGGACATTTCTTCTTTGAACCATACAACAAGCCATTTATATCACTGTCTTATTCCTCCTTTTCATAACTCCATTTTACTATAGAGTATAAGGCGTAGTATATTGTCTATGTATGCCTTTAATGGCACATAAATCCTTGAAATGTTTTGAGATGAACTCACCCCAATTATCTGATCAAAGAGATTTCACTAGTCATCCCACCTATTTTTCAAATATAGCTTTCCAAGATGCAAAGTTAGAAAAGTAATCAAATTTTTTTACTAGAAAATATACCCATTTTTTCATAGAGAAATCAACTAGTAATAGAAAATAATAGGCTCTAGTAAGAGTAGGAGTCTGAATTAGATGATGTAAATCCTCATGAAAAAAATCTAATACTCCCTTAACTCTCCAAAATTTACCAACATCAAATGAATGTCTAATTTTAGATGCAATTCTCATCCAAATTGATTGCCGTCAGATCCAAGAAGCTGCTCCCAACTAAGAGAAAAATAAAGCAACAAAAAACATGATAAATAGTCAACAAATGAATTTTTTGGCTTCTCTTATGGTGCCTTTCATTATCGTATAACATGTGAGGGTATAAAAAAATATACCTTAGATCCCTCTCCTTTGACTTCTCCCTATTTATTGGTCTTAATAGAGCTTCTCCATTTCTCTACTTTTTTAGCTTTCCAGCTGGTCACAAAAAACTAAAATTGATTTTCTTCCTCTCATGGCTCTCTACTAGGCACTTCATGCTCCTCCTTGAAAATTTCATATTATCTCATTCCATAAGATCCCTTCTAAGCTTCTTACACTGCAAGCTCTAAGACCATATTAGATTTATCAAAAGAGATAAAGAAATCAATTAACCAACATATTAAACAATACATGAGGATCCCTATTAAATAGGCACAAAATAACCACCCAATAATATAGGATGTGGGTGAAACAAAAATCAATGAGTAGCATAAAATAGCTAGGCTCATTAAACCAACTAACCTATGTATCCAAGTGGTTAAAACCACCATAACCAAATGCATAGGTAATATACCTTAGTCCATAAACCTAAGGTATTTGCAATAATATTTTAACACTTCATATTGCTACCTTTATCTTCCATTATAGAATGGGTAGAATTTTAGTACACACATGTATTGGAAGCAAAACTATTGAGAGGGGGGGTGAATTAGTCTTCAAAATTTCATATACAAACTTACTTAAGAACTCATATAATAATTAGATAAGCATATATTTTAGAAAGCATAGACATCAGTCCATAAGATCATGAACACAAATTATATGTGGGAAACCCTCAAAGGGAATAAAACCCACTAAAACACAACTTGGATAACTTGTCCTATAAGACCATGAATCAATTTTAGTTAAACACTAACTCAACAAGGAGCACCAACCCCTAAGTTTATCAAGAACCAACTTGACTTTAGCAAGCACCCACTTGCTAAGAGGCTACAACCCCCTTGATGATCAATCACCCACTCAAAAATCACTCTAAACATATCTACCTTCTTCATGTTTCCATCTCACATTTGATGATGGTATTTTTTTTCTCTATCACATTCAAATATGTCTTTTACACAAGCAAAAGCATCTTTTACCTTCTTCACTCAATTAGCCTTTTTATGGCTTGATTAGGTCATATGAACTTGATCCTCACACATAGGAATTCTATTAAATGTTCATCATTTAACCTTTATCTTAATTTTATGTTCTTAAAATACCTCCTATTGTTATACAATATCTTTTCTTATTCACTTACTCCATACACACTAATAGGCCTAAAAATGCCTAGTATATATACAAGACTTTTCTTGTCCATATCCTTCTTGGTCATCCAAGCACTCTTATCCTTTTAGGTCAGCCAAGTAATGACTATTATAAAACTTCATAGGCAAGAATAAAATGTTATTTTAGTCCTTATGGGTCTTATATTTCTCAAATAGACTTTATTTCTTTTTTAGGTCTCATGAAGACCTAATCTTATTAGGTCTATCCTCTCCACATAATAACTTAAACCTCTATGGCCAAAATGGCCCTCACCAAAGAACTCAATAATATTAAAATTTTATTTGTAAATCTCAACCTACCTATTCTATTCTTAAGAAGTCATAAATCCTTCACTTGTACCTTGAAAGCACAATTAGCCCTTAAAGACCTATTAGGTTTAATAACCTCAAAAATACTATCTTCAAAGAGGAAGCTCATACAACCTATAGAAACACATTATAGGCATGAAACATATATGTAATGAAAATTCATGACCTCAGGGTCATCAAAATTTTTTTTAGACAACTTCTATCAGGATCTAAAGACTCAAGAACAACTTATCAAAAAGCTCACATAGAACTACCAATTTACTAAGAAATCAGTCATTACCAATTTGACCTCAAACATTAATATAGTCACTCTCCAACACTCTAAATTCATGTATAATATAAAATTTAATATATATAACATCATCACATTATTTTTATATTTTTTCTCAAGATATAATGGTTTAGGAACAACTCTTCACTTAGCTTACTCAAGTCTATCAAAACACCTTAGAACCCAGTCATGCATACTTGGACTTCCAACACTTGAGATAGCACTACCTATAAATAATAAAGAATAAAAATGATATAATGATATATTTATAACACCATCATATTCCTTAAATACTTCCAAAATTTTCATAATGACTTAGGAACATCAATCTTACTAACACATAGAAAACTACCATAATCCCAAAAAACATAGTCCTAAAAACAATAACGTAGAACACCTGTAGAATCACTATCATGAACTTAAAATGGGTTTAAATAATCATTCAAAATCTTAAAAACATACTTCAACAAATATATTATAATATTTAATATAAATATTGGTCTTACAAACCAATCCCATGGCTTCACTGTACACATACCTTATTATGTTAGACAAGTCAATTTGAGAGCAACTTTATGCCATACAAAAGCTTATTCAAAAATTATGTCCATTATGGATATGTGTTAAAGGTATTAAAAAACAACCCAATGTAATTTTATCCATCCCTAATCTATGGCAACACATCCCTAATCTCATTCCCACTTCTACTTTTTTTTCATTGTCTTCCTCAATGGACCTTTTTAGCGATAGGTCAACTTCCATGACTAGTTTAGCCTATTTGAAGTATGGAACCTAATTATAAACAACCAAAGGAATAATATATAAGTATAAATATTCAAATTATATATAATTATAAACTTTTACTCAATTAAATATACATATAATAACAATTTTCTAATAAATATGGCTTTTCCTATAAGGTCCACTTACTCATCTAACATACCAATGCCACTTGGAGGTACCTGGGAGAGTTTACTACATGATCCAAAAACCAATTATTATAAAATTTATATATTACCCTTCCCCATATACCATTAATTTATCATTTTCTCATGTAGAGGTTACATGTGCCAACAAACACATGAAAGTGCTTCTCAGGTTGAGGACCCTTCATTCTATGCACATAGGAAACCTCAAAACCATATTTCATGATTATTTATTCAAATCAGGGCCTCAAAATTCACCAAAATAATTTAAAAAACATGTAAAACCTATTAAAATTCTCATGCATCTATTCATTCCTTGGGAACTAAACCTCATACCCTATTTGATCAACATCTCTCTGTCTTTTCTTTTAGGCTTTGGATCTACAGTTCATATTAGGCCTTAAAGTAGACCTTCTAGTTATTTTACACACACTCTCCATCTTAATCAAATTAATAAAAAACCTTTCATGTGATCTACCACTAATTTTTATCCTTTATATGTATTTATAACAATTCATGGTACCTTATTAAGTCAAGCAGGGTCTATGACTAGTATGTTTGCATACTTAGGTTTAAGACCTTACCCTATAGGCTTATCTTGAAGATTTATTGAGTGTTCCAAAACTTCATATGCATGATTTAAAATCCTTAATAATCCACTCATACCTATTTTTTTCTATTCCACTAGACCACCATCTTCATACCCTCTCACAGGGTCTCTTCATGTGATGATTAATGGCATGATTAGGTTTCTTAAGCTCTTAAAGCTTGAAAACTAGAATTGAAACACTCCTTGATGATTCAATACTTTTATCATATGCCTTATATTATCCTTAAATATTAAAAAACATATTTTCACACTTATTCATGCATATGCTATCATAAATATTGTCATTGATGTCAAAGGTCTAACATTATTGGTGATAAAGGCCCCATTGCATTTAATGTTGTTTGTAATAAATATATATTGGATAATATGAGTTAATATTTATTTAATATTAATGAATATATTTTTGGTTGCATATGAGACAAAAGAAGGGCCCATGGAGAAGTCAAAGAGCCATGGGATAAAGACAAAAGAAGGATGGGACACATTTTCCCATGAAGAGTCATCTTGGGGAATTCCAAGAGTCACCAAGTGAAGACAAAAGAGGAAGGGTGCAATTTCTCATGAAGGGACACTTTGAGGAATACGAAAAGTCACCAAGATAAGGACAAAAGTGGGAAGGACGTTTTTGGTCATGAAGGGTCACCACATGACTTTTCAAAGGCAAGGATACAAAGGGTCATACAAGTTTGGCGCCATTTTCCATGAGGATTGAAGGGTCAAAAAGGGGGAAGGCCAAAGGTCATTTGGAAAGCTATAAGTAAAGGCTTGAGAAGCCATTTGTAATATGAGAGATAAAGCTTGATTTGATATTATAATATCTAGCTTAGAAGAGCAATTATGAGAGATGAATATGATTTGTATTTGTTATATCTACCTTAGAAGAGCAAAGGTGAGAGAGGAAAGAGATGTTGTATTGATCTATCATTTGTTGAGATAACAACATTGAGAGATAGGTGTGTGGTATACACAAAGGGGTTGGTGCCCCTGTGGGTTGGTGCTCACGAATTATTATTGGGTTGGTGCTTGGTAAAGGGTTTGGTGCTCCTGTGGGTTGGTGTTCATGAATTGTTGTTGGGTTGGTGCTCGACAAAGGGGTTGGTGCTCCTGTGGGTTAGTGCTCATGAATATTAGCTAGGTTGGTGCTCGGCAAAGGGGTGTAGTGCTCCTGTGGGTTGGTGCTCATGAATAGTTGCTGGGTTGGTGCTCAACAAAAGTGTTGATGCTCCTGCAAGCTTGGCTTGTGAATATTGTTTGGGTTGGTTCTCATTCATATACTTGAGATTGTTCTCCATGGTTTTTCCCACATTGGGTTTCCATGTTATATCTGGTGTCTCTCTCTATCTTGTGTGGTGTTTATTGTTTGAGTTTTATTGCATATCTTAAATGTTTGATTAAGTGAAATTTGGTTAAGGAAAAGATTTATAAGATATATGATATACTAATTCACCCCCCCTCTCAATATATCCTATGCTTAACATATGCATGTGATATGACAATACTCCTCAATACTAGTGCTCAAAAGTATGCTTACCTTGTATCTTGATTTTAACCTTGTATCCTGCTCTTGACTTGAAAATATGTTATCAACCTCAAAAAAATAATTAGATTGCCTTCAAATTCTCTTTCAATAGAGAGATAATAGGTTGCCTTCAAATTCTCTCTTGTCATAATACTTCCTTGTCACAAACCACTTCACTATGCATCTTTACTAGATGCACTTTGGCATCAACTTTGATCTTGACACTAATGAAATCCATTTTGACCTTGACATCAATGAAAAAACTTCTCAAAAAACTCCCCCTTTGTCATTTATGGAATAATTTTCTCTAAACTAATCACTCATCTCCCCAAGTTGGTCAAACTCCCTTCTTGGAATTTCTCCCCCTTTGACATTAATGATAAAGGGTCCTGCATAGATTGTCATATGTAACCATACCTTATTACTAAAGTAGCTCAACACACAAAATATGAATAATCAAGGTAAAATTCTCCCCCTTACTATAAACATACCTCCTTTAGATTAATTTTGATAACAAGACCATTTTTCAATGCATAATAAGTTCATTCACAAACCTGAATAGCTCCCCCTCAAATCATGCATCTATCTTGCTTTTGTTGCTTGAATAGTGTCTCCATGAATCTTAATGGAGTCACCACTTCTTATAGTGCAATAAAACATTACAAGTTAAAGATATTCCTAGATCTTCATGCTCTCATCTGACTGAATGTTTTTCAATGCCCTTTTAGGCTTGATTTGTAGTATAGGTTTGATCTCTTCGTCATCTATTTGATTAATGTGGGCTGATAGTAGGCATTCTTGACTTCTTTTCTCATTTGAAGCATGATTTATCATAACAATTAGTCCACTTGAGATTGGAGACTGATCATGAATCCTCTTTATTATCTTTGGTTTCTAAACATTCATTTTTTCTCTCTAGCACTCTAGGGGCTTCAAACCTCTTATTTTGACTTGATGACCTTTTAACCTTATTAGGACGTAACCTTGTAATATGTCCTACATCATGACAAATGAAATAAACCACCTTATACATACCTTTGGATTGATGTGATTTGTGACTCTTTCCATAGTCCCATGAATACTCATTCTTGGAGTGTCTTTTACATTCTCTTGCTCTATTCCCAAACTTATTACACATAAAATAGTAACCATTGAATGAATTGACATACCTTATTGAATTTGGATGATTGATAAGTCTTTTTATACTGACCTTCTTGTCTTCAACAATATTTTCTTTGAATTGAGGAGTTTTTAGACACTAAAAATCCACACACGATGGTTCTAAATGTCATACCTCCCCTGGACCACCTCAAGACCCCCTTGGGCCCAACCTTGATCTCTTGACCACAAACCAGACTTGACACAAGTCAAATTTCCCAATTGGATAAAACCCACCTTTTTAACCCAACTTGATCTTGAACCTCGACTATCGATGGTCACCTTAACCATTAATGGTCACCCTGACCATCGATGGTCACCCTGACCATCGATAGTCACCCTGACTATCGATGATCAAGTTTCACCACCTGAACCACTAACACCAACTTCAACTCTACCTTGCTTTTTTATAATTAGACTATCTAATTCATGTGTGAGCCTATACATGTCAATGTTAAAATTAGATAGCAAGTTGGACCCCTTGTTAACATCTTATTGTACCACTCCTTTGTTGCCTATAAGAAGAGAGGCATAGAAGGTAAAAAGGGATACACAACTACCAAGAGATTTTGTATCCAAAGTTTATTTTGCAAGTGTTCTAGAAATCTAGTGATCTAGCCATCATAATAGAGAGCTATAGTGTTCTCATCAATCAACCAATATCTAAGTATTATTACTCTACCAAAACTATGCCAAACTCCATTAATGAGTCTATCAATAATCCTCATCAACTATTCAACCATTGGTAAGATAAGTATCTATTTTTAATTATTCAGTCACTTTATTTGCATTTCATAATCAAGCCAACCCAACCCAACCTCTCAAAATTGCCTTCTAGAACCTCATCAATCTAACATTTTATTATCTAGACCCAACACATAGTAACCATTGATGGTCATCTTGACTGTTGATAGTATGTCCCAATTGTCGATAGTTACCTCAACCACTGATAGTCACCTCAAGTGTCAAAGATTACATTAACCATCGATGGTCACTATGGCGCAAAATAATAGCAAGTTATTTTCACCCACTTACCCTCAACCAAATCCAACTTTATTTTTATTAGCCTATTCACAGAGCCCCAACCTATTTTTTGAACCACACCTGACCTATTTAGCATTAGTATTGAATTTTTTATTTCTATAATTTTTCATTTTTGCCTATTTTTTTATCAATCATTTCTTGTACTTAATTACAATATCTTTTGTGATTTATGTAAGTACTTTATTTTTCTATTTTTGAAATAAATTTCTTAAAAGATGTGGATTGATAGCCCCTCAAAAAGCACATGTTTTTGGGATCTAGCTAGTGCTAGGCAATCCACCCAGCTATCTATCTAACCACCATTTACTTTAGTGTTATCTTATTTACAGGCCATTCCTCCTAAGCCAAAGAGGATATATCCATAATCATCTAATTCAATGTGTGCATAGCTAAATATGTTTTTCAACCATACCCATATCTAGTTTCTTTCTTCTTCCTCTCTTAGAATATAAGCTAAAATTCTCTGAAACATTTTGGCACACTCGGTGGGATCCTTAAGTCTCTATTTGGGTTTATTTTGCTTACATCTACATACTCTTCTCTCTATTTTATGCTCATAAACAAAATTATAATTTATTTTGGGTTTAAAATCAACTGCATACATTGGTTGCTTTTAATTTTAGCTCACTTAGTTAAATTAAAGAAAAATAATTTGATCATAGCATCACTTGTATCACACACACAAACCAAACCACCTACATCAATGAAACAACTAAACAACTTGATGTAAGGCACAATTAGGATTTCATCACCTAGTAGTCACCATACCCTTTCCTAGTAATCTTACTTGGAGGTCATTACTAAGGGGAGAACCAACTCAACCTTCTAGTTGAGTATAAACTTTGGAAATTGGTATATACTAGCTAAGCATTCGACACCCTTATCATTATGGTATGTGAAGTGAGGGGGTAAGCCCTAATACCAAGCCATGTATTGATTTTCAATATAGATCCTTTTGAGAGCCTAAACAACCTTAAACCATCCATATATTTCTTTTCTAATACCTATTCTATCAACCTAGGTGCAGTCACATAATTTCTTACAAAGTTTAAGGCGTAAGCCATAAGAGAGACTAAAAAGAACTTTAAGACTTAATGTACTTTTTAGTGTGTGTTTGATTTCCTTGCTCATTTCTTTTCTTTTCTTTATTTAAGTGGTGAGATTGTTTTTGTATTCTCTTTCCCTTATCTTGCATGGTCCTAACTCTCTAGTAACAAAAGAACCTAGTAGAAAAGAACCCATCATGAAACCAATCAACCTCTTCTACCTCCTCACCCATGGAGTACATCTCTAAACCAGAAGACTCTCCTCATCCTTTGGGGATTCCTTCTTTCCCTTAGGTGGTTCCCTAAATAGATACAAACTTTTCCACCTTCTTAGATAATAATCCTATGGCCTTTCAGCATTATCTCATCACCATGCCTCACCATCCCCTTACTTTAATTCTATCTGTGGACCCACCTTATGGCATGCCTTCCCACCTTATGGGGAAAAATTCAATTACCATAGTCACCATCCAATCATTGACTACCCAATCATCATCATATACCAATAATCCCTTTGATAATACTATGGAAAACCAACCTATCAACACCCCCCTCATGCCTTCCACCCCCACCAACAACTCCTCTACGCTAGGAACAACCCAACCATTGATTACCGATAATCCACTCACCATGGGAGTACCTACTACTAGAATTTCCAACCTGTATAGACACCCAATATTTTGAAGTGGAGTAGTGACTACTAGATTAGGTGTACCTACTAATAGAATTGCCAACCTTACTTAGGCTACACCCAATCCAGTAGTCACAACTCCACTTCAAAATCTTGTGGTGTCTATACCTTCTACCTTACCACTAATCCTAACCAAGGTCACTACCTATCCTTTGGCTACAAACCCAACCATAGTTCCTACCCAACCCACCTTGATCCCTCAATCGATGCCCATTGCACCAAACTTGGGCTACATCCCTAACCCACATGTGCATGTACCTCTACCTACTACTTAACCACTTGCATCTACCAAACCACTACATCCACCTACCCCTACATGGCATCCACCCAATCACTTGTGACCACATATCAATATGTGGAAGCTCCTCAACCTCTTATCAATTATCAATATTTCACCCAACCACAACAAAAATATTCACCTTATAACCATTTATGTGCACAACCCCAAATGGATCTAATGAAAATTCTCATGGATAAAATTACCACTCTATAGTCATCCATTTCTAGGGCTCACAACATTTTGTCATATGACCATATCTACAACAAACCCATCCACCCATCTATCCCTATCAGACCATATCCTTCTTAGTGGGAGCTCCCCTAGTTTTATAAATTTCTAAGTAAGGATAACCCCCAATAACACCTTAGGTCATTTAGTCATTCATGTTATATGATTACCTATGATGATGCTCTCCTTATCTATACCTTTCTTATGTCTTTATCTAGCCTAGCACTTGACTGGTATAGTGCCATTACCAAACATTCTCTCTTCTCTTTCACCTAGCTGGCCTAAAATTTCTTAGATAATGTTTTAATAAACATCTCCAAGAAAGTTTCCATCATTGACCTTTACTCTATCTGGCAATTTGATGATGAATCTATTGGTAATTTTGTAGCCCACTGGAGAAGCTTAATCAATCAACTTTCTTTCTCTTTACCCTAACTTGAACTAATAAAACTTTTTATTCGAGCATGTGTCAAGAACATCTCCTTTACATTGCATATTTAGAGCTTTAGAACCTTTGATAAAGCTTTTACCATAACACATAAGCTCAAAAACAAGGTCATTGATGAAGGAAAGATAAAGTTTAAAAACAAAAACTCTACCTTCAAATCCAATGAGGCATCTTCCTCTAAACCAAGAAACCAAACCAACACCAATGCCAAAATCAAAGGAACCATGAGTGTGGTTATCCTTAATACCACTCCTCCACCATCTGTCAATCAACCAAATTCTTCTAACTCCTTAAAACAAATCATGAGAAACCAAAACCAAAATAATTAGAAGAAATTTACTCTACTTGGGAAATATTATGCTTCGGTCTTAGAGAAGTTGTTAAAAACTAATATCATATAACTTATTCCTATCAAACCCCCTCAACAATTTGATTCTTCTTATCTTGCACCTAGTTGGTATAATGAGAATGGCCTATGTGCTTTCCATCGAGTAGTGGGGCATGACATTAGTAGGTGTAATACCTTCAAAAAATGTTGTCCATATCCTCATTACCAAAGGGAAACTTATGTTGGATAACCCCAACACACCTCTGAACCAAGCCTTGGATATTTTTAGAAATCTTTTCCCAATCATGCACCTACAAAAAATGACAATAATAAAGCTAAGTGTTCTCATGATGCCCATACTATCAATATGGTTCTTGAAATGCTTGTTGTTAAAGAATCTACTACCCAATCTACCTATTTTTTGCCCTGTCCACTTATTGAGATAGTGTAACTACCTTTTATTCCTTTAGAGATTCAAACCATGGAAGTAACTTTTTCACCTCTTCCACTTATTGAGGTAGTGGATTCATCAATCCCCCTTAAACTGATATACCAGAGTAAGCAACCATCACCACTTTAACCCCTCCCTCAACTACCAAGTAATTCACTTCCCATTTGGAGATCATTCCCAAGGAATAAACCACCATATCTACATCTCCCATAGAGTAAATACCCATCCAAACCTTACATCCTTTTATTGAGTAAAAGGATGAGGTCACCATTCCCCTTTCTCAACCTATGGGTCTATATTTTGAGTCTACTACCCAATGAACAAGCCCAGTTTATAAACCATTCTCTAGACTAGTTCAAAGATTAGAATTTGTTTTTGAAACTAATGTGGATTGAGCCACTTTTGGAAAACAATTGGGGTTCCCTTACATCACCAAATATAAACCTCCAACCACATCTTTAATAGACCAACCCACCATTTCTATTATCCAACCTGCTATCATATCAACCAAACTAGTAATATCTTCTACCAACCCAATCATCTTTCAACCATCCAAATAAACCAAATCTAAAATAACCAAATCATCCTCTATCGCTTTAACCAAAGCAACCAAAAACCTTGGCATCTTCCCTACACATATCCTTAATCATCCATCCTTAAAACTAGAATTAACCTCACTAGACCCACCAACCAAACACCAAACCAAATCAACCAAGGAGGTAAAGCCACCAAAAGGAAAAAAAACCCAGAGTTCTACCTCCCTCAACCTTTCCCTCTATATTGTCACCTCATCTCTCTACTTTGATTCGGAAGCCAATTATCTTAACCAAAACCCAATTGTCATTCTTTGTTATGCCATCACTCTTATTTTCTAACACACCCATTTGCACCAAGCCATCAATAACCAAACCATATACTTTTATGTCTTCTACCTCCAACTTATAAAATTCTTTACCTAAACCAAAATACTCAATTAATAACACCACCTTACCCAAGACCTCTACCACCAAGCCTATTTCTAAAAATATTTCCATAACACCAACTAAGGCCAAAACCTCTAGACCCTTACCATCTTTAGCTAAGTCTTACTCAACTATTTTCCAAAGGTTATGTAAATCTTCTTGTTTGACCTTACCTCTAATGAGACCATTTGACCCTCTTGGCACAAAACCCATCTGGTATAAAGACTACCATATATGCTCCCATCATAGGACACCTAAGTATAACACAGAGAACTACAAAGATCTCCAAACCATAATCCATCAACTCTATAATGAGGATGATCTATTAATAAATGAACCTCTCACAATACCTCTACCAATCCTTCAAAAAAAAACTACTACCTAATGCCTACCTAGTCCCCCACTCTCACCTTAGAGTGATGGGGAACCAAACCAATCTCCTACCCCAACTCTACCTTCTACCTATACTATCGATGTGGTCACATGATCACATGCTCAATAAAAATATAATGGGAAGGCTAAAGTGTCCATCCCATAGACATACCCATATTCCACCTCCCAACCAAGTCAAATTCAATAACCTTCACCTTCATCCAAACCCAAGGTATTTATCTTGGGTACCTCTTAATCCAACCCCTCTAAATCAATTAGAAGAGTGGTTCTCAAACAACTTCACCAAACCCTAACAAAGATGAGCCTATATAAGTTGATTTCTACCTCACCTCATCATTGATAAGCAATGATAGAGGCATTGCAATCAATATAGGTCAAAACTAAAGACCCTTAACCTATGATATCCTTTGTTGATGCTCTCCAAATTTCCAACCTTATCACCTTCAAGGATTCAGAAATACCTTCTATCCATCCTAATGACTTAAATCCCCCTCTTTTCATCACTTCCTACATCAACCAAACCTACATTAAATGGTTCATGATTGATGGGGGAGATAACATTAATATCATCTCCTCCCATGCCAGTGATCAATTCAAACTACCAAACAATGTCATGTCTATATCCTTAGCCATCCTTTGATCCTTCAATGACACCATGGCCACTAATTTGGGAAATATTATCCTTCATATCCATTTAGGACCTCACATACTCCCAAAGCTCTTCTATGTAGTGGTAGGAGAATTCCAATATAATGTTTTTTTGGGATGACCTTAGATCTATTTCATGGATTGTGTACCCTCTACCCTTCATCATTGCATCAAATTTGAGAACAAAGGTCCGGTTATCACTATATAAGTTGACCCAAGTCCCTTTTCATCAAGCAACATGACTTATCAACCCAATGACATCCTCCTACCTCCATCTAGCACACCCTCATTATCCAAATACAAGTCCTTAACCAAAAAAGATGAAGCCATATATGTTCGACCAATGAGGCATCTAATATCTCATCAATCCCCTAATCAAATCCCCACCATAGATCACTTGGAATAAACATTCCAATGAATTTCACTTGGGGAATATCACCTCTTCACCCTTGATGCCTTCCCTACTCCCCATGAGTATGGGCAACTTAATAATCAACTTGAGTATGACCCCAATATTAGAGATATTATTCCCCTTAGACCTTCAAACTATAAAACCATCCAATGTTAATTTCATTCAACCCATTTACTATCCCCAATGGGTCTTAAATGTCATGCCTATCACCAAAACCATAGGGGGACTATGCATTTGTTTGGACTTTTGTGACCTCAACCTTGCTTTCCTAAAAGATGACTTTCCTTTACCAAGCATTGATCAACTAGTTGATCTTATAATCGGCCATGAGATGTTATCTCTCATGGATAGATTCATGGGTTACAATTAGGTCCTAATTACCCCTAAATATTAACACAACACCACCTTTATTAACCCATGGGGGACCTTTTTCTATAGGTCATGCCGTTCAGACTAAAGAATGCTAGTGAAACCTACTAATGTGATATAACCTATATCTTCCATGACTTTATCCACAAGATTGTAGAAGACTATGTGGAAGACCTTATTAGTAAATCTAAATGTCATAAGGATAATTTAGCCATTTTTAATATTATCTTTGAGTGACTCATCTATTACCATGTCTGCCTTGACCCTAAGAAGTGTATTTTTAGGGTCTTGTTAGTAAAGCTCCTTGGCTTTATCATTTCCCTTTAGAGAATCGAAGTTGATCCTACCAAAATAAAAGCAATCCTTGACATTTTTCCTCCAATCAACCTCAAACAAATCTATAATTTACAAGGGAATATCTAATCCATTTATCTCTTTATCTCTCAGCTCTCAGATCAATGTCAACCCTTCCATCACCTCTTGAAGAAGGATGTTTCTTTCAAGTAGAATGACAACTGTCAAAAATCCTTTGATTCACTCAAAAGGTACCTCTTATCTCCACCTATCCTCACCCCTCCCAAGGATGATCAACCTTTTAAACTTTATATCTCTGTCATTAACCATTCCCTAGGGGCAATGCTTGCCTATCAAGATGATAAACACAAAGAGAAAGTCATCTACTACATAAGTCACATGCTTGTAAAATACAAGACTCGATACACCCATATCAAGAAAATTTGTTTAGCTTTAGTCTTTGTGGCCACCGAACTTCACCACTACCTTCTTAATTACAAGACCTATGTCATAACCAATACTAACCCACTTAAGTATATGTACTCCAAGCCATACCAAAACCAATGTATGGCCAAGTGGCTCATGCTTTTAGCTATGTTTGACCTTGATTTTATTTAGTAGAAGTCAATTAAAGGTTAAGTTATTGTTGACTAATAGGCCAAAGCACCATTAGTAGAAAACCAACCTCTTCCTCTTGAGTTTCTTAATGATTCCATCATGACCCTCTCTCAAGCAAACTTCACCTATCAAGTGACCATGTTCTTTGATGTATCAAAGTGTTAGCATGGTGGGGGATTCAACATTATCCTTATTCCCCTTCATGGTGAACCTCTCCCTTTATCCTTCAACCTAGATTTTTAATGTACCAACAATATGGTTGAGTATGAAGCCCTAGTGATAGGCCTTTAAATTATGTTAGCCTTGGGAATCAAAATGATCAACATCTTTGGTGACTCTCAACTAGTGGTCAATCAAATCAATGGCTCTTACTAGTGTAAGAATGATGTTTTGTAATAGTATAAAAAACTAGTTGGTGAACTCTTAACATCCTTTGAACACCATCATATCTAATCCACCCCATGATTTACTAATAAGTTTTCCAACACCATGGCTTCCCTTGCCTCTCAAATCCCATGTACACCCCCTGAATCTAAGCTATATATCATTATCCACATACTTACCCAGTGTTCTTATGTCAAACTAGACTCTCCCACCATAGTTAATGTGGAGGAGACTCAACTTGACCTTTGGTATCAATAGACCTTTGACTATCTTAACCTTGCCATCATTCCTTCCAATCTTTTTAAGAATTCTCAAAGTGCATTTATTCAGGGTACCTCATGTTACACCATTATGAGTGGAATCCTTTATAAACACAAATTTGATGGTCTCCTCTTTCGTTGCTTATGTAGTCATGAAGCCTCTCATGTTATCAAGGAAATTCATGATAGGATATGTAGGGGATACTTTAATGGCCTTACCATGGCTAAATGCATCCTTCACCTTGGCTATTAATGGCCGACTTAACCAAAACTATTGTGATTATGTGAAAAAGTGTGTTAAGTGTCAACAACATGCCAATTTACATCATGCACCTATCCATAGTCTTCATGTATCCACTAATTTTCGGCCCTTCTCATAATGGGTTTTGGACCTTATTGGTGAAATTAAACCCCATTATTCATAGTAACACCATTATATCATCATTGTGATTGATTATTTTACTAAATAGATAGCATCTATTCCCCTTGTCTCGACCAAAGCTGAAAAGATTATCAACTTCATCAATCATCACGTCATCTGTCATTTTAGTGTTCCTCACAAAATTGTCACCAATAATGGAAAATATTTTAAAAACAAACATGTCTAACGTCTTTATGATGCATCTATCATCAATCTTAGTTTCTTATTTCCTTATCATCCTCAAGTGAATGGACAGGTAGAAGCCTCTAACAAAACTCTTAACAATATGATCACTAAAATAATCAATACATTTATTTATGATTAGCATTTTCACATCCCCTTCTCCATATGGGCATATCATACTAATGTCCTAATCCCTAGGGTTATACCCCATTCTCTCTTGTGTTTGGAGTATAGGTTATCTTACATCTCAAACTCCAAATTTCTTCACTTCACATATCCCTACAGTATATCATCTCTAAAGATGATTATCATCAATACCATTTAGCCCCTCTTGAGCTACTTGATGAGTGTCACTTAACTTCCCTTACCCATATTCATGTCTATCAATATTGTATCAAATGCACCTATGATAAACACCTTAGAGTGTGAGAATTCAACATTGAAGACCTCATCTTAAAGGAAAACCAACATGTCACCAATATGGAGAAAATTAAGTGTGGCATGTTTGTTTTTAATTGTCTTGGACCTTATATCATAACCCACAAGTATGGATCAATATATTACCAATTACCTTCTCTCAAAGGCAACCCAAAACCTGTAGCCCCTTAATGCTTTGCATCCACATCCTTTCTTTTGTTAAAGAGGATCAAACTCACATTTCTGTCTAACTTAAGCTCATCCTTTGATTTCAAAACCACATTCATCTCCCTATTTTAGGTGCCACTTATTAAAATTGTATCACATGATTATCTTTCATAATCATGGCCTAATCTTGAATAATGGGTACCACAGCTCTACCCATGACATGATTCTCATGGTACTTTCTACCCCTTTTATAGGGCAGATTCCCATGATCATTGTCACCTAAACCTCTTTACATCTAATCAACATTCTTGTTATTTTATTTTTGCCTTCATAAAGGTCAACCTTTAATCCTATCTAATCAAGTATATGTCAAGAAAAATCAAATAAGAAAAATCAAATTCATATCCAAAAACAATCATTGGTCATTCCTAGCATTCACAAACTACTCCCTTGAAGGATAACTACTAGAAACATATCAAAATTTTTAAAAGTAAGGTAGACTACTCCCTTGAAGGATAGATATAAAATGCATTAAGCAAAGCACACAAACTTAGACCACTCCCTTGAAGTATGGTTGAGTAAAGCATTTGTCATAGCATAGAAATTTATTGGAAGCTTCCCGCATCAATCAACTTCCCCAACACCCTCAAGCAACAAAAAAATAAACAAGATACCCATTATTAAGCACCCAAAAAAGAAAAATAATTTTGAAAGATACAATCAACTCTAATAAGTATACTTATTTCATCAATAAATCTACACCTTATATGACATAGAGTTGTTTATACTAACTCTTTGGTAACCTTCAGAAGTGACATGTTAGTTTCACAATAAGGTTTAGTTTTTCATCCATCTCCCCTTTATACATTATAAGCAAGGGATTTTGAGCTCACTTGACATTATGTGATCAAGACACATTTTAACCAACTAATTAATGCTAATGTGAAGCATTCAAAGGGATTGTGTTACTTAAACCAATCCTAATTTGGGTTTGTATTCATCCTTGCCAAAGAAGAAGCATCATACCCTCTTCTTATCCTACCATAATTGGTTGATATATTCACTAAGACATTTGTCTCTTTATTATATTCTTTTTCTCACATCTAGTTTTGTTAATCAACTTACTTTATGTGTTTTACCTTAAGCAAAATAACCATAATCATAACCACATAACATCATATTAAAATATATCATAAGCAAAAGCACACATCATGAGCATATCCATTATCATATCAAAATCATAGCATCCATGAACAAATAATCAAAAAAACCATTTTCACTACATGTATAAATCTAAATGAGGAATCATATACTCATTTACTTTTAACATGAACATCATCATATCAGTGGTCATCTCAAACATTAAATCACACCCATGAACATCATTGTCATAAACATCATCATGAACACAAACAAAATACATCTCATCATATACCTAGCTAAGATGAATCCATACCAATGTCATCATGAGCTTAACCATATCCATATCACAACTATAATCAATTTAACATCATTAATGATCAATATGAACATCACATCATAAACATAAAATCAAACCATGAACCATGAGTGATATACAAAGAGCATATCTATAAATCATGACTCTATCTTCAATAACATCATAATGTATACAACAATATACATGTATCTCTCTCAAAATATACATCTCACTATATCAGATCATAAGCTGGTATCAAATACGATATACAACAAAATATAATATCCCATAACCATACCATAAACTATGCCCTTGGGGCACCATTGTCCCCTAGGGCACCATTGCTTCCTCACATCTATCTTCCTAAAGTATTTGTGTATTCACCTATAGAATCAACCCACTAACCTAGTGTCACCATGATAGCACCACCTACCAAAATATCTCTATTTTCACCCCATCAGGGCTTATCAAGACAAGGTCTCATGACTATGGCCTCGTATTAGCCTAACTCCTCCACTATGACTAGATACCATGCCATGGGGATAGTGCCTAGTGGTATTAAAAGTGTTATGGATCCTCCTCTGATCTATCTCAATAAGTCTCTTTCATGGGTAACTAAGGCTAATGTAGCTCTATCCTGGTCCCTCTCTCTTATCATTATAGCCACATGACCCTGTGTCATTACTAACTAACCCTATAGTTCTACCATGGTATCTTGTGCCATGACTAGTGCCACTCAATCTTAGTCTCTCTCCATAATCACCATCTATACATCTAGGGTATCCCCCTATACCTATAACCACCAACCTCTACTAGCTAGGTCAACATCTATTAGCTATCTACCACCATCATCACCCCTAAAGTCAGCCATTGAATATAGTGCCTAATACCACATAGGGTACCCATCTATAAATCTTGCATCATCTATCTTGGCCCTAGCGAGCAACTCTTCATGATCAAGTAAAACAGGGCTATGGCTCAGGAAGTAAAAACTCTACATCCTCTCACCTATATCTCAGGAATGGACTCAAGATACCTTGAACCAAAACAAACTATCTTAGTACCCTATCAGATGGGATGAGATTTATCTCCCTATCTCTCGTACTAAGAACCCACCAGTAACTCTACAAGAATAAAGTGTGTCTCTTATATCTATCCCACTCTAGAAACCTAATGTATGGCCTCTAGATCACATCACCAATAACTAATACCTCTAGTGAACCCCTAAACCAATCAATATCATGAACCCCTCCACCTAGTCCTGAAAGGAAAAAATCATCTCTCCACCACATGAATCCAACTATAAACTCCATCTATGCATGCCCCTCCCATAGTAACCCCATCGGTCTCAGCACTAGGATGCACTCATAAGCCTAATAGTGTAGAACAAATTATACACTAATTTCATACCTCTTATGAGTTATAAAACCCCATAGTTCCCTATATATCTGAACAAGCAACATAAGCACCCATTTATTTACTATGTGGCCTAGCAGATTTTCAACTAATACCCCCAGTAATAAATAAGGGAGCCTCCCATTGCTCAAATTAGGTATATATGTTGACCATTTTTACCACAAATCAAAATGGGTCAATCCCCCTATAGTAAAAACTTGTATAAGGGTCTAATATTTTGTTATAGGGTGTGTTATAGTCTATTTAATGTAATTTAATGTAATTTTAGCCTTGGTCATGGTCTAATTAGTTTATATGTCATTTTGAGTCACTTAGTAGCCATTTAGGGGTCATATATTAAAGTGGCATGGTTTTCAAGGTGTATAAGTGTCTTATTTTTCCTTAAAAAATCCAATAGGTCAGATTCCTTATCATGAATGATAGTCACATCTGAAACTTTCAAGTTATCTAACTAAAAATCAATAAATCAATTGAAAAAGGAGGAGTTCGGCACTTGTACGACCCATAAAGGAATGTGACACATGAAATAAGGTCATGTAAGAGATCTTAATCTTCCTCAAACTCATCTCAATACTTTAAATGATTTTTAATTTGTTAAAAATGTCCAAAACCATTCTACTCCTTCACCCTTTTAGACACACAAAACCAGTCAACAGGTTTATGCTTGGTATAGTTAGTTAGAGAAGTTTCAAATAAAATAAATTGAGGGGGTGATAGTACACTTAGATAAATTCATTTCCATAACAATATTTCAAATATTGGTCAATTGTGCTTTATGAATCATCTCTAATAGGTTGACTATGTTTTTTTCTCATTATTTCCCATGCCCTATAGGTTTTACTCTTGTATGGATAGTTCCATATAATTTAGTTTTTGAGATTGGTTCCATAGGATTTTTAATCCCTCTTCTAATTTTTTCCATGCTTTGTTTCATGTTTCAAAGTGTTTTTATAGGAAAATAATCTCATGTTTTAGGGAAGAGCCACCATTTGAGATCTTAGTCAAGTTTCCTTGTTTGCAGAATGCTTGGTTATTTTTAAGGGTCTCATGTGAGTGGGATAAGATGTTTCCCATGTCTCAATTCCATTATAATCACCTCTATTCCATGTTTGGTTTGATAACCGTGAACTAGGAATTTGACTAAGAAGAGGAGATTAGTATGGTGTTAGTGACAAAATGCATAAAACAAATTGATAAAGAACACACTAAGCTAACACCTTCATGTATAGTTACTATGGTGAGATTATTAACAAAAAAATGACAAATACAACTAAAAATTAAGAAAAAATAGAAGAATTCCTTCACCTTCCTTAGATGCTCCAAATGCCTTTGTAGTAGTGGCTTGCTCTATTTTGTGCTCATGAAGTCTTTGGCATTAGAAGCTTGTCTACCTCCATCTCTCCTTGGAACCTTTGGCTTGTGGCTTGGCTTGGAATCAATTTATCATGGTAACACTAGATTCTTGAAGCTTTTGGAACCAATCTTGCATTATAAATTTTCACAAATTAAGCTTTTTGAAGATATTTGAGCATAATAAGTTTGTACCAAAATAGCTTGGAAATGATGTTCATGGCCTCTCTATTTATAGATTTTTGCAAATGACTAGAATAAACTTGAACCATCCATCTTATATTTAAGATGTGTGGCTAAGGATTAATCCAATTATGAAATTAAAATTGATAAATAGGCTCATCAATAGTTGGGATAGAGGAGCAATTACGAGGCATGAAAGGCTTTGATGAGGCATGGGAGGCATGAATCTTGATATTTGTGGCATTTATGGCCTAGGGATGTCTTCCCAAGAAATGAGCTCACCTGATGATACAAATATTTAATATTCATTTCCAAAACAAATTATTCAACGTGTTTCCAAGAAATTCTTAATTAGGCCTTGATTTGTATTAATTAGTTCTTAAGCATGTTTAATAACTTTATGCACAAATTACTCAAATTTATCATAATGCCTTATTATTGGTCCAAAATTTGATTTAATTGGAATTATAAGTCAATGTCAAATGTGTTATATTTGGTATCCCTTTTAAGATTTTATCAACATCAAATAACAAAGGCACATGTCTTGTGTAAGTGATTTGATAGGAAAGATCAATCCAGAATACCTAGGTGCAAACTTTGCATTTTGAATCGAAATGATTTGATTAAAGTTAGTTGGCCCATAAATTACATTGCCTCATTAGGGATACCCTGGCCAAAATTGGCATTTGAATATGTCACTTTCAAATCTTTTAATGTGCTTTAGTGTTTTTAGACCAAATTATGTATTTTAAGTGGAAATTGGCCAAAATCCTAGTTGGAGGTTATTGGTGGCCAAATTTAGGTGTCTATAGTTTGCCACTATTTGGGAAGGTCATGTAAGCTATAAGCATAGTAATGTCTTCTCAAATAATGAGAAATGACATGTATGCCAAAAATAAGATGACGATTGAAGAATAAATCTCTAAATGGTGTTTGGGAAGCCTATGATGATGCCCCCTCGAGGGAGTGGCCATCACATTTGTTGATGAATAGTTCCTCAAAAAGAAACAAGAAGAAAGGTTGAATAAACATGTGTTTGAGATTAATCCAAATGAGAAAATACTTGCATGCATTGATGTAAAAATGATGTTGATTTGCCTAAAGGTAGTTATAATTAGGAATAAAAGTCAAAATAATGATTTGCCCATAAGTGGCTATAATCATTAAGTGGACCTGGATTGGCTAAAATTGATGGTGCCCTAGTTAGGGATGATTAGAAAGCATAACTCAAGGATATAACCTAGAATATAGATTAAAGATGAGTGGTTGTAAAGTGATAAAATAGATAAATAAAAGAATAAGATTGATCAGTGTGAATGATTTAGTTATACCTACCAATGAGGAGATGCTCTTCTTGATTAACAATGATATAACTATAATGGTTAATGGGTTGATTTGATCAAGGGTGGGATGGAAGGATTTGCCAAGGTGCCAAGGAGAAACTTCTATAGCTCCATTGATTGTAGACCTTCTCGAAGCTAATTTTTTCTATAGCATGTGATGGTAGGCTTCATAATAGAATACTATGAAGACTATCCCAAAATATGCATAAGGATTGACTCCCGATCTAATAAATACTTAAAAATAATGCACTAATGATAAAAACCATGATGACAATGTTGACGTATGAATATGGATAGACTCAAGAATAAGTGTGGGAAAGGAATCACCTAATGAACACACATAAACTAAATCAAGGCAATAGTGTTAAAAGAAAACAAATAGGCAACCAAACAAACAAATAAATAAAAAAAGAAAATAAACAAATAAATAGAAAGCATAGAAACAAAAGCAAAAGAAAACATCCTAACAATGATAATGCCCCAGTAAGGTAGATCAAGGATAACTAACTAGGCTTAGACAAGATAAATATTTTTGGATTTTTGAAATATTTGAATGTTTTTGGAATTTTAAGGTATCTTAACTCATTAGAGAATGACAAGATACCTGCTCGCAAAATGCTGAGAGCATTTGGCTTAGGTTAGTCATAAAATGGTGAGAGCGTATGAAAGGTGGACTGAGGTGACCTCAACATGAATTGAACATGACCCACATAGTCCTAAAATGACCTCAAGTCATATAAATTCCATCTACACAAAAGGTAGGGAAAAACCAACTAGGTCCCAACAAGTTCTCAAATCTGGCAAATGGCCAGTCAAATGAAAATAGTAATGGCAAGGTGATGCAGTAAAGCATGATAAAAAAAGTGTTGCCCCTAGTTTACCCATAGGTAGTTAGAACTAGGATACAATGGCATATGTCAATGATACTAATTTTCCCATAGGTGATTATAATTAGTAGCAATACTAGTGAAACACTGATTTACCCATAGGTGGTTGTAATCAAGCTCACATAAACAAGCTTGCTACAGGATGGAAAATAAAAGATATCTTACCAGATCAATTGTCACACTACTTTCATATACTATCATTGAAACATGGATTGGATTAATTATTGAATCCTAATTAGAATCCCCCCATAAAAGGTACAAGAAGAACTAAATGAACCAAGATTAAAATAAGATTGAGTAGGATTGTTGGGTGAATATTTTTTCACCAGCTGACTGACAAAAAAATGGTTACATCAACCACAACATAAGGAGATTTATGTGGCAAAATGGGTGTGCTGACCACAGCCAGAATGAGATAAATCTCTCCTCTCAGCAAGGGGAGGTTCCCTATAATTTATAGTATATATATAAGCTGAAAATACACATAGTGGTGAAATCATACCATCCATCTCTCTTTTTTTAGAGATGATGTTCACAAAATAGAGGAGAATTCCTGGGTAATTACTGAAGGCATTTCTCTTCTTTAATAAATGATGTTCAAAAAACTAGAGTAAGACTTCCTAGGTAGTAAATATAACCACAAGAAATCCATGAAAGCACAAAGTCTTTCATTGCTTCTCCCACTAATTAGGAAAAAGGACACCATAGGATTAAGCACAGCCCAAAGTCTCCACCTAAAACTACAACATAGTAAAGAATTATGAAAGATAAAGAGAGATCAAAGTCTCTCTAGTATCCTTTACACAAAACACAGACTGAAGACAATTATGGTAGCACAAAGTATCCCATAGTCAGCTTTAGGACACCTTCCAACTTATTTCCACTTATTTTACTTGTTTGATTAAATGGATAAGATTGTATTTAGGAAACAGACATAAGAATAATTTCCTAAATGACACAAGCTATTTCAACACAAAGTTTTAAAAGTCACTTGCTTTCTCATTCACGTAACAAAATATGATTAACAGTCTGAGCTCAAAGTCTCAAGAATGCCTTTCAATTTGGGTAGAGCTTCGCTTCTAATAATACAGAGATCTCCCTTATACAAAATGAGAGATTACAATATATAACATCACCAGAAAGACTTGGGTGCTTGTTTTCATGAAAATGGCCCATGTTGAATTGAATGCATTGAATATCTATGAAAGGGCCATGTTGGAACAGGTCATCAACCTTGACTTTGGCATTTTGAATCATCTCAAATGTCTCCTCCTAAGCATGAGTTGTTTGGTCTTCTTTATGACGCTTACACAGCTATTTATTTGCTTTTACTTAATGTAGAAAAATAGGTCGCACCTTTGAATGTTTATGTTCTCCGATGTCCACCTAGTAGACTATTCCACCTACTAGAAATAACTCTCCTATAGATATTTCTAAATTTTCCAAAGTCATTCCCTCTTTCCTTACCATGTTTTGTCTCTTCCTAGTGATCTGAGGCTCTCAGGTCTATCTTCTCACTTTTTATTGGCCCCTTCGGCTCCTTTCTAGGCTGGTCACTGAGTTTGTTATCAGGTCTTTTGAAAATCAACGGTTATTCCATCACCCTAAAATTGACATCTATGGGGATGTCACTAGTCACTTTGAACCTCTTTGAACCTTGAACCTTGAACTCTTTTGGTTCAAAGGTTCAATGGTTCAAAGGTTCAAAGGTTCAGTGATTGAATGTTTTGTAAAGGGCCGCATTCACTCTTTTTTTCTTCTTTGGTTGAACTATTTATTTGAACCATTTAATTGAACTTATTTCTAGAATCTTCCACTTCCTTCATTCACTTAAAGCTTCCATTAAAACTTTGAATTCTTTGAACCCTTTGAACCTTTGAACCATTTCGGTTCAAGTTTCAACGGTTCATCAGTTCATTCTATTTCTTTGAATCCTTTAAAGCTTCAAACTTTCTGGATCCTTTCATTTTCTAATTCTATCAAACTCTTTGAACCTTTGAACTCGTTGAACCTTTAAACTCATTGAACTTTTGAACCTTGTAAAGGTGGGGTTCAATAGTTTAACGATTCAAAGTGGTTCATTCTAATTATTTAAAGCCTGCTATTAAGTCTTTTGATTGAGCCTTTATGTTGAACCATCCTTAAAATACTAAAGAAATTCCTTGAGTGTTTTGAACTTTTCTTTGAGAAAGCCCACTTATTGAACCTGTGACTTTCTTAGCTGAAAAGGCTTGAATTTTTGAAAAACTTAACTACTCAAAACATTTTGAAAGAAAGAAAGAGACCATTTTGGTCTGTAGGACCAAAATGATCAGTACATTGTCCACAAAAATAAGTGATAGATTTTGGGAACAATAGCTAGCTCTAGTTGGGAAACTTTCATCGATTAAAATTTTGAAACAATAAAAGGGAGTAGAACCCAAAATCTTAGTGCCTTCATTTATGCCATTGGGCTATGGAGTCATGTTACCCAAAAATAAAGGTGCCAAAAACCAAATGGTTCCAAAAATAAATAAAAAACATAAAACAAAGAAAGATGTACATATATACAAATGGACTTATCTAATACTTCAAGGATTGAAGTACTTTAGATGCTACCCACTGTGAGGCAGAGTAAATGGCATTCCATCTTGATATCTCAACAAGAAACTATTTTCACCATTTAAACAATGAATGGCAAATGGGCCTCTCCATAGGGAATCCAATTTTTTATGCATTCCTTTTGGTTCTCTCATCTTGTCCCACAACAAGACTTGATCTCCAACCTAAAAATCATGGATCCTTGCTTTTTGGTCAAAGAGTCTCTTCACCAAACTTTGATGTGCAACAATTTTTTCCACCACCATAGTTTGTTGCTCATTTAGTTCAGTCAAGCACATGATCCTTTTGTCGATGGAACTTTCAAAAGTTGAATCTTATACTACCTTTGCTAATTTTAATGTTGGTAATTTTAGGGTGATTGGTATCTCTGCATTGAGACCATATGAAATTTGGAATGGGGACATACCTATCACCCTTTTAGGAGTAATCCTAACTACCCATAAAGCATCAAGCAACGTTTTATGCCAGGTTCTCTGATTGTCATCTACCAGCTTCTTGATAATGATCACTAGGTTCTTATTATTTGATTTTGCTTGATTATTTCCTTGCAGATAATAGTTAGAAGGGTGGGAGAGAATAATCCCATAATAGTAGTAGAACTAGGTAATCTCATGAGAAGAGAAATGGGGTGCATTGTCTATTACAATCTTGGTTGGGACTCTAAACCTGGAAATGATATTTTCTTTGAGGAAAATACACACTACTTCTGAAGTAGCATGCTTGAATAGGATGGGTTCCACCCACTTGGTAAAGTAGTCTATGGTTGTAAGGACGTAATCATGTCTAGTACTCAAGGAAATATTTACAGTGCCAATGAAATCAATTCTCCATTGCTGAAACAACTCTTCTATCACCACAGGCTTGAGAGGTAATGCATCCAACTTGGGTTTGCCATTGAACTGTTGACATAGATCACATATATGCACCCAAGAGTATGAATCTCAAAATAGAGTAGGCCAATAATACATGGGTCACAAAATCTTATGGGCAGTCATAGGCACAGAAAAATGTCCTCCACAAGCTAAATTATAGAAAGAATCCAAAATTTTGTTTTGCAGTACTTTATCCATGTAGTGAAGGAATACCCCATCAAGGTTCCTCTTATATAGACTATTGTCCCACAGGAAAAAGTTGGCAAATTTTAACTTAATAGTCCTCTTTTCTTTATGAGACAGGTGAGCAAGACACTCACCATAGGTAAGGAAATGAGCAATATTCAAATACCACTCATTCGTAGTGGTGATAATGAAAACTGTTGGCATGTCTCCAACTTGTGTTTCTTCATGCTCTACTTCTTCTAGTATGTTATTAGCAATTAATTAGTAGAGACCTTTTCCCCACATGAGCTTCATAGGTTTGATAACAAGATAAAACTCCTAGACTTTGGCAATCCAATTTGTCCTTTTAGTTCCAAACTCATGTTGAGTTAGTATGGACTTGACTATTGTATCAGGAACTAGAGTAACAGTGTGTAAGTTCAGGATGTGAAAATGGAAGTGCTTTATCACCTTTACCACTACATAAGCATTTTTTCCATGTTTGAATACTTCAGCTCATGAGCTTTGAGAGGATAACTCATGAAAGATATGGGAGATTCCACACCTTCTTTGTTTTGCTAAACCAAGATGGCTGAAAGCATATGTTCAGAGGCATAGCTATACATCATGAATTCTTTGGTGTAGTTAGGGCAAACTAGAATTGGGGCATGGGTGATAGCTTCCTTGATGTCTTAAAATGCCGACTTGCCTTCTTCAGTCTAGTTGAAGGTGGTTTTGTCCTTCATCATATTGATAATGTGGCAAGTTTTCTCTGCAAATTTAGGAATAAACCTTCACAAAAAATTCACCTTTCCAAAGAAAGAGTGAATTTCAATCTTCCTGGTAGGAAGAGCAAGCTCTTGAATGGATTTGACTCTTTTTGGGTTGATCTTTATGCCTTCTTGAGACACAGTGTGATTGAGAAGTTCACCTTCTATAACCCCAAAAATTAACTTCTTAGAATTAAGAGATACCATTTTGCTGACATCTTTCTAGCACTTGTTGTAGATGATGCACATGATCAAGATGATGCTTATAAAAGACTGTCAAGTCATCAAGATATACCACAATGAATTTCCCCATTTCATTTCTAAAATCAAGATCCATCACTCTGTGGAAGGTGGCACTAGTATTAATCAAGCCAAAAGGCATTCTATGATACGCAAAGGTGCCCCAAAGTGTTGTGAAAGTGGTCTTATGCTAGTTTGCTTCACCGACTTCCACTTGATTATATCCCAAAAAACCATCTAGCATTGATAACATCTCAACACCAGTCACTGTCTATAGCAGCTAATCCATGATGGGCAGGGGATAGTTGTCTTTTAAAGATGACTGATTCAGATTTCTAAAATCAACACATAGGTGAATTTCTCCATTCTTCTTTCTCACAGGGACTAGATTCATAATCCACATGGAATGATGGATTGGAAAAATAATTCTTGCATTTAGCATTTTCTATATTTTAGACAAAATCATGCCTGATATCTTGAGGTTGTACTACATTTGCTTATGCTTGTGAGGCAATGACCCAATCTTGAGAGGAATTTTATGCTATATTTCTTCAGATCTGAGATATTTTAGATAATCATAAGATTATGCCAAAACATTAGTGTAATGGTGAAGCAGTGTGATAAATTTGATTTTTTCATCAGGGGTACAATAATTCCCAATGTTGACCATCTTGAGATTATCTTCTGTACTCAAATTTATTTGATCAAAATCCTTGGAGGATTTTGAATCTATTTATTGTTCCTTGATAAACCTATCATGCTTGTCTAAAATCTTATCAATAGAAACTAATCCTTTGGGAATTTTATTTCCTTTGAGCTAAAGGAACTCTTCATTAGATTTTGAATTTGTTTTTGAAGCTGATTCTCGCAATGGAGATTCACTACCTTCAAAATGAAGCTTTTCAAAGCTATCCATCTATTCTAGAAAAGTAATGATTTAGTTGTCACCATTAAATACCTACCAATGGTTGGCATTATCAGGTACACTTGGTCAAAATACCAACTTGATAGTGTACATGTCTTCTTTGAAATCTTGGTGAGGGACCAAGAGAATTGCAGAGATGGCTAATGAATCTACTCGACTGTTGAATTCTCTAGGCATGGCAGAATTACTGAAAGCATCAAAGCTTTC
Organism: Torreya grandis; assembly: GCA_037957365.1. Classification (NCBI taxonomy): domain Eukaryota; kingdom Viridiplantae; phylum Streptophyta; class Pinopsida; order Cupressales; family Taxaceae; genus Torreya; species Torreya grandis. The sequence continues at coordinate 185,373 of JARHVA010002976.1, forward strand.
AATACAGTCTCACACCAAATTGTGATAATGTCACAATCTTTCATTCTTGGTTTGATACAGGTTCCTCACCTGACAAATCACCAGCTCAGCATCTCCTTTGGCATGAAAGAGCTTAACACCTTTATCTTGAGCAGCCTTTAATTCAAGCAGTAGTGATTCATACTCAGTAGTGTTGTTAGTGTTGTTGAACTACAACTTATATGCATAGGAGAAAATATCTCTTTGAGGATCTATCAAAACTACTCCAATTCTATAACTGATAGAAGAATTGCTGCCATTGAATTCTAAAATCAAAACATCATTAGAATCTGATCTTCTTTCAAATTTTTTTTATCAAGAAGAGAAGATCCCTTTTCATGTGTATTGTGCCCTACTAATTCTTTTAATGTTTTATCTAAATTTTTTGGATTATCACTTAGTAAGCTTTCATCTACTGAAATAGGAACATACTCAGTAGACAAAAAGTAATTACCCATTTCTGAAGACTCAAATAGAATTTGAGCTTCAAGGGCTGACGTTTGGGTGACAATGTACTTTGATTCCTTCTTAGGAAGTAGCCTTTGCATGACACCCTTGCTAGGAATCTTTGCCTCAAATAGGTTCATGCTCAATTCTCCACCAACATCCTTACAAAAATTTTGTCTAAGAAGAATGTCGTAGGAGGCTGGGACGTCAGCCACCAGGACAGTCAATCTAATTCTCTTATCTAGGAAGGCCACAAATGCAAATTGGGCATCCTTGATTTGTCCTAGAAGTGGCACTTGTTTTTTTTCCATGGAGAAACATCTCCCAAAGTTCTTAGTTAGTGTGAGACTAAGACATTCTGCCACCTTGACAGGCATGACATTGTCAGAGGTGCCTGAGTCTATAATGCAATTGTTCAATTGATGACCATTTATCAGTAGGGAAATATAAAACAATTCTATCTTCCTAGGGGTAGCTAGAGGAGTACTCACAATATTATTTTAGGTAGGTGTGTTGTTTGGGGGAATAGGAGTTACTTTCAAAATTTCTTATTCTACATAGATGGTTTTATTTTTTACACATTGAACTAACCTATCCAACTGCTCAGGGTTGGATTGCAAGAATTCAAACTTAGACATTTGAATTTTAGTCTTCTTAACATGGTCAATTATATCAAATGACTGAAATGAATTTAAAGTAGAGAAAATTAGTCCATCAATCTAGGTTTTACTGGGTGTGGGACTGGTCTGTGAATTTGAAGCAGAAGGTGAAGGAATATTTGAGGTACTTAATTTTTTGTTGCTCATCGGGTCCTTTGATTAGAAAGGTAGAGAATCCCCTCATTTATAAATTGAAATTATTGGTCAAGATTCTTCCCCTATTTTTTCTTTATCTGCTTGTTAAGCTGACTAGTTCTAGGACCTAGTAAATACAGCGTATGATTCATCAAACACTTCTCCTTTACTTCTGGGTTTATTCTGGTAATTCAAAAAACCAATGTTGGAGTCACCAGCTAATTCTTCTTGGCCTTCTGCAAAGAGATCAACATCATCTTCTTGGTTTAACTCAGGTTGGAAAGAAAATTTAGATTTAGTTTCAAGATAACCAACTGTTGAGTTAGCTGGTGTTGCTTCAATGGCAAGTTTCCTTGGTGGGGGAGGAAGGTGATTTAGTTACCCTTGATTTCTAGCAGCATTATCTTGATATGACTGGTTGGGAAATGTCCTCCTTGGTATATCCTAATAAGAAGGAGGAGCAGAAATCCCTTGTGCCATTTTTTTTTAGAGCTAACAATTCATTTGCTAGCTTTTGCACCATAGGATTAGTGGTGCTTGTAGAAGAATATTCAGAAGATGAAGAAGATTTACTTCTGCTAGGATATCTTCTTATCTTCTCTACCAAGATAAGATCATCTTCAACTTCAGTGGCTAAAATCTGAGCTATAATAAGATCTATGTGGCCAGCCCAACTCAATAGGAAACTCACTTTAAGAAGCTAAGAATTGATGAAGAAACATTTGAGATTATTAGGTGTCAGTTGAGTAATTGTGGGAATCATGTTCCTCAGCTTGTCAAATTTAGTAATGAAGTCTCTCATGGGTTCATGAGGCTCCTTCTTCATTTGTGTAAGCTGGGCTAATAGCGCATGTGCATCTTCTGCAGGTTTGAAATTGGCCTCAAATTTGGCTTTGAGAGTGTTCTAGTCAGTCACTATTTATGCTTATAGGTGATAAAACTAGTCTACAGTAGTGCCTTGTAATGTTTCCATAAATAGTCAGACTGCAATGTCTTCATATTCAATTCCTATCACACCACATGCTATGTAAAAAGCTGCAATATGTTCAATAGGATGAACCTTCCCATCACCATAAAACTTGGAAAAAATATTTTTTGAACTATGGGGTAGTTCATGTAGAGGTGGGGTTAGATTTAGAGGACCAAAAATATTACCCCAGGGGCCTTGAGCTGCCATGATGTGGTTGTTGAAGGGAGGGATAATAAATATCTATGGGATATGTATAGACAAAGCTCTGTTAGCAGAGGAAAGAGAAGCTTTGCCTAGTATTGGGGACCTAATGTTTGTAGGAGGAAAACTCTTGGTTCGTTGAAGGCAAGATGGTGGAGGAAAAAGATCAAAATTACTTAGCTACACCAACTCAAATATAGGGTCAACAATACCTCGAGCTCTCTAGCTTCATGTGTATGGTGGATCGACCAGAGTGAAAAAATGAAAAAAGACTGGAAATGCTTCAATTTGAAGCTTGAGGCTTTAAAGTGCACGTTCATGTCCCCAACGGAGTCAGCAAAAACTATTGGGTGAATATTTTGTCACCAGCTGATTGATGGCAAAATGGTTACATCAACCACAGCATAAGGAGATTTATGCAATAAAGTGGGTGTGGTGACCATAGCCAGAATGAGATAAATCTCTCCTCTTAGCAAGGGGAGGTTCCTTATAATATATATATATATATATATATATAAGCTAAAAATACACACAAGGATGAAATCATACCATCCATCTCTCTTTTTTTAGAGATGATGTTCACAAAATAGAGGAGAATTCATGGGTAATTGCTAAAGGCATTTCTCTTTTTTCATAAATGATGTTCAAAAAACTAGAGGAAGACTTCCTAAGTAGTAACTGTAACCAAAAGAAACCCATGAAAGCACAAAGTCTTTTGTTGCTTCTCCCATTGATTTGGACAAAGGACACCATAGGATTAAGCATAGCCTAAAGTCTCCACCTAAAACTATAATATAGTAAAATATTATGAAGGATAAAGAGAGCTCAAATTCTCTCTAGTATCCTTTACACAAAACACAGACTGAAGACAATTATGGTAGCATAAAGTCTCCCACAATCAGCTTCAGGACACCTTCCAGCTTATTTCCACTTATTCTGCTTGTTTGACTAAATGGACAAGACTGTATCTAGGAAACAGACATAAGAATAATTTTTTAAATGACATAAGATATTTCAACACAAACTTTGAAAGTTCACTTGCTTTCTCATTCACTTAACAAAATATGATTAATAGTTTGAGCTCAAAGTCTCAGGAATGCCTTTCAATTTGGGCAGAGCTTCACTTCTGATAACAGAGAGATCTCCCTTATACAAAATAAGAGATTACAATATATAGCATCACCAGAAAGACTTGGGTGCTTGTTTTCATGAAAATGGCCCATGCTAAATTGAATGCATTTAATATCTGTGAAAGGGCCATGCTAGAATAGGTCATCAACCTTGACTTTGGCATTTTGAATCATCTCAAATGTCTCCTCCTAAGCATGGGTTGTTTGGTCTTCTTTATGATGCTTACACGGCTATCCATTCACCTTTACTTAATATAGAAAAATAGGCCATGCCTTTGAATGTTTATGTTCTCTGATGTCCACCTGGGGGACTATTCCACCTATTGGAAATAACTCTCCTATAGATATTTCTAAATTTCTTATAATTTTTCCCTCTTTTCTTGCCACATTTTGTCTCTTCCTGGCGATCTGAAGCTCTCGAGGCTATCTTCTCACTTTTTGTTGGCCCCTTCGACTCCTTTTTGGGCTGGTCACTAAGTTTATTCTTAGGTCTTTTGAAAATCAATAGTTATTCCATCACCCTAAAATTGACATCTACAGGGACATCACCGGTCACTTTAAACCTCTTTAAACCTTGAACCTTAAACTCTTTTGGTTCAAAGGTTCAATGGTTCAAAGGTTCAGTGATTGAATGTTTTGTAAAGGGCTGCATTCACTCTCTTTTTCTTCTTTGGTTGAACCATTTGATTGAACTTCTTTCTGGAATCTTCCACTTCCTTCATTCGATCAAAGCTTCCATTCTAACTTTGAATTTTTTGAACCCTTTAAACCTTTGAACCATTTCAGTTCAAGGTTCAACGGTTCATCAGTTCATTCTATTTCTTTGAATCCTTTGAAGCTTAAAACTTTCTAGATCCTTTCTTTTTCTAAATCTATCAAACTCTTTGAACCTTTGAACTCATTGAACTATTTCGGTTCAAGGTTCAACAGTTCAATGGTTCAACCTTCTCTCTTCAAATCCTTCTTTTCTTTAAGTCCATCGAAGTTATTGAACCTTTGAACTCATTAAATTTTTAAACCTTGCGAAGGTGGGGTTCAATGGTTCAAAGTGGTTCATTCATTAAGTATTTTGATTGAACCTTTGCATTGAACCATCCTCAAAACACTAAGGAAATTCCTTAAGTATTTTGAACTTCGCTTTGATAAAGCCCACCTATTGAACCTGCGACTTCCTTAGCTGAAAAGGCTTGAATTTGTGAAAAACTTAACTGCTCAGAATATTTTGAAAGAAAGAAAGAGACCATTTTGGTTTGCAGAACCAAAATGATCAACATGTTGTCCACAAAAACAAGTGATGGATTTTGGGAACAACAAGGATGAATAAAAATATTCTTTGGTCTAAATAGGAATGGAATGATAGGATGGTATGATTTTTGATAAGGATAATGATGGTTTTTTATAGATTAAAAAAATGGTAAGAGGGTTGCCCCTAAGTAAGAAGGTGATTGGTTGGGACATGTAATAATGGTAAAAGGATATGTAACAATGGCAATGGCATGGCAATGAAATGGTATGGTACATGTTTTTGGCCTAGGCGTGATTTTTGATTATGTTGTTCCTATTGAGATGGAGATGCACGTCCTAATTAAAAAATGAAACAAATAGAATACTTGATCATGTTAATTTATATCCCACACCTCATCTGAATAGTTTCTCTATCAAGAACTGGCTACAAATTTGGTTGTCAAGAATGCTTTTATGATCTTCATTGGTCATTGATTTTGATTCCTTCAAATATTGAGACAAGGTATATTTATAGCCTCTACAAAGGAAAGTGCAGCCATGGATGGTAAATAAGGATAACTAATGAATGGTAGGTTTGTTTGTGAAATGGAATGGTTGATGATAATGGAAAGGGTAATAGTGGGGAAAAAATGAAGATCAAGAATTTCAGTCACACATAATGTTTTTGATGTTGGATTTGACATAAATGGTTGTGGTGGGGCCAAAGACTTGTTCTCTCAATAGGACCATCATATTTTTTTGTTGTTTGAGTTTGAGAGTAGCTAACATTTGATTAGACTATTGATAGGAAGCTATTTTGATTTTATCTTTGATTTTGTCTTCATCAAATAGTGAAGAACTTTTATGCTCAGCTATTGGTGCCTCAAAGAGGTTTTTACCAATGAATTTGTCTTGATTGTCCCATAGCACCTCCAACAAGGTTTCACTAATGAACATTTGATTTTGAATTTGATTTTCTTTTAATGCTTCTAAAAAAATTTTACTATAAGATGTTGAGTTTTGACTTTGATTATCCCCTAGCACCTCTAAAAAGATTTCACTAGGAAAGTGTTCTTCTACTATATGAATGTGGTATTTGGCTCCTTGCTCTTCTTCAATTGCTATATCACCATGGATGTAATTCAACAAAGTTTGATTATGTCGATTCCAATCAACATTTGTGGGATATGGAATGTCAATGATATGGTTATTTTAGTTTAAGGTAATGGCTTGTGGAATGGTAATGGAATGAGGAGAGGCTGCACAATCCTCATAGAAGCTACTAGGATAACTTGTGTCAAATCTAAATTACTCATCCTCAAAAAAAATAAAAGGATCATAAATGTATTCAAATTGATTTACAATGCATGCATAACTAATGTTATAATAGCCACTAACATATTCTTCTTCTAAATTTGACTCTAACTCAAGGGACTCTAAATTTGATGTTGAGATTAATGTTGATTCAGATTCTGATGGTAAAGTTGATGTCAATTAAAGAATAGACCCTGACTCTAACTCTGATTCTTTATCTGATGGGTACTCTGTTACAATGATGTCTTATTGAATTCTTGGTATTGGATAAGTAACAACCTATAATGGAATAATGGGCTCCACAAAAACTAGTTTGTCAGAGTGGGACTCCTCTAGGATGGGAAAAAGGTCAAGAGACAACTCCTCAAAGACTGGCTTGTCAATAAGAGGCTCTTATAAAATAGGCATATGGTTGAGGTAATGTTTTGCCCAAAGGCAATTATAATCATTAAGAAGTGACTCAACAAAGACTGGCTCATCAGTGTGAGACTCATTGATAATTAGGATAGGATCAATAGGTGATTCATCATAGGTTGACTTATCACAAGTGGTTAGTTCAACAAAAACATATTAGATTGGTTGGTTCTCTTAGCCTTAGTTTCCAATGAGCTGTAAAATACTAGTTTTAAACATAGATTTGTCTTCGAATGATTGGATGGGTTGAGATTTGGATGGGATTGGTAATGGATGAGGAATGAATTATGGTTGGATAATGTTAGTGCCTTGGGGAGCATGAGTTCTCTCACAAGCTAAAGGACTAGGTCTTGGTATGATGAAAGAGCATTGTGGAGCTTGATTACTCACATAAGTCAAAGGACAAGGTCTTGGAATGGAAATGGTGTGATGTTGTAGTCTTGGAATAAAAATGGTATGATGTGGGGGAGCTTGATTACTTTCATAAGCTAAAGCATCCAAGTCTTCCTTATAAACCATATCATCCTAGTCGTGAGTTAGCTCATAAGCTAGTTCTTGACTATGTTCCATGTATTGATTATTTTAAAGAGGGTATGGATCTATATCCCAAACAAAATTATCTATAGTTAGGTCTTAAAATTTCTCCTCACAAACCTCTTCATGCCAATCAAGGTTTCAATTTGGATTTTGTGGATTTTGACTATGTTCCCCATATAGAGTATTGTAGGGAGAATAATAAAAATCCTTAGAAAATCTTTCTCTATAGGGGTTCCTAGTGGGATTTTATTGGGCCATTATATCATAAGTTAGATTATACATAACTCCACCATAATTGTATCTAGACATATCTATGTAAATTATGAAAGATCTAAAACAAAAAGGCTTAGAGTTCTACAAACTTAAAAAAACTGTCCAAAGGACAAATGGTTCAAACTTGGTCTAACTTGGTCAAAAGGTGGAGCTATATCTCCAATGTGGTCTAAAAGTGGAGTTGTATCTCCAAAATTATTTGTGATAAGAGCCTAACATCAAATATCTAATGTCAAATGTCATACGCAAAAAAGGTCAAGTGTCTGAATAAAAATTGACATGTCAAAGTGTTCCAAAAAAAGTCTAAACTAGGAAAGAGTAAAGTTGATTTGCTAGGTCTTTTGTCTAAAAATGGATTCAAAAGCTAGGCTCAAAAAATAGGCATATGCTATGACTTATATCCAAATGACATCAAAATCTATACTTGAAACAAAGGCTGATATGATTTGACTTTATCTCACAAGTTTGGAAATAACTTTGACATAGACATGACACACGAAATCAAATATAAACATGATTAGTTGGCATAAGTCATAAGACAAAAGGCTCTTTAAATAAATATTGTGTTTTCCTAAACAAAATCAAAAACAATGATAAGGATAGGTACTGAACAAACAAATCATCAATAGTTTTCAAATTTGGGTAATTGATTAACCAAAGTTATGCAACTCAAAAGAGAAATATCTATGTATCATCCCCACAAATTAAGGCCTAAAAAAAATTAATGTTTGAATCCAAACTTGATAAGGATAGTTGAAAACTCAATGTTGAAAACTATGATTTATCCAAACAAGCTAGACAAGATTGGATAGCATGACAACACAAGAGAAAGGTCCAAATGGTATACATGACATGGTTTGAAACAATGGTTTTCGAAACTAGTGAAATAAGTCTTAAAACAAATTGAGTAGCCTAACGATGTAAAAATTCTTGAATGATGTGATCTATGCTATGCTTCAAAATACTCAAAGGAAAAATGGTTTTAACATGTTTTGGGTAGCATAACACTACCCTCCTCAACTCAAATGATACACACACACACACACACACACAAGTTTAACAAAAATTTCAAAGCACAAGTATAGTGTAAAATGGCCAACATAACGCCTCTTTAGACAAAAGTGTTGTATAGACAAATTGATTTTGACATGGTTTATGAACAAACAAATAAGTTTTAGTCTCAAAACATACCAAGCAAAAATGACCATAATACTCTAAGTATAATCATCCAAATCATAGCAAGGGTATGGTAATGTGGGGTTCACTAACTCTCAAGTTTTCAAATGTTTCTAGGGGAATCAATTGCACAATGACTTTCATGTCAAATGATGTAAAATGTAAGTAAGGAAATTGGGTGACTGCAGCATTGGCTAGTTGTAAAAAGGTCTAGTCCTTTTTACAACCACTACATCTTACTATTCACTTAGTGTAGTGTGATGTCCAAATGTAGATACATCTTGTGTGCAACTTAGAAGGTGTAAGTGAAATCAATGCTGGGAGATGAAACCCTAGGTTAAAGCTTCCTTAAAAAAATCATGGGAGGTGATGAAATCCCCCTCATAAGCCAAGTTTGCATAAAAATAAAGAAAGCATGAAATAGAAAGACTTTAGGGTCATTTTCAAGGTCACCCAAACTTTGATGAGTTTTTGGGGAGTGCTTTAGATGACATTCTTTTTAAGCCTTGGACTAGGCTATTTGAATAGGAATGGCACTTTTGATTCCAAGGGTTCCCTAAAAGAGAAAAATGGAAGATTTTAATGTAGCTCCCCTCTTTTTTTTGAACAAAAATGTAATTTAAACAACTAATTGAATACAAAAATCTTGGAAAGGTGAGTTCATTTTTAAGCCCAAATTCAAAAAATGAGGTGGTGTTCATTTGACCCATTGGTCTTAGTTATAACTTTGAAAACTAATGCTAATAAAAATTATTTAATAACATTAAATGTTACTTTAAGCACCAAAATATTATCCTAATTCATTTTAAAATATGCAAAATATGTTCTAAAACATGATTTATCAAACTTGAAATCTGCTAGTTACCTATCTACCCTTAAGGCATCACCCCAAATGCAAATATGTTAGATTAGAAACATTTTAAATAGATTTTCCATATTTTATAAAAAAAAATTATGAAACTTGAAGCTAAATTAATGTCAAATTCTGAAAATTTAGGAGAAAACACATGGTTTTAAAAAAAAATCATCCAAAACAGAGTCCGTATGACCCCAAACTAAGCATTTTAAAATGGCTTATTGGCTCTCAAGTTTTGTTTTTTTAAGAAAAACACAATGATCGATGTCAGTTCTATAACTTATGATGGATACACTTATTAACCAATGACAGTTATCTAACTGACATCAATTATATTTTAAAGTTGTATAATGATCTTCTTCCTATTTGGGATGCATTTGGTCCCATTGGGCGTGTCATTATTGTGAACTAGGAATTTGACTAAGAAGAGGACATTAGTATGGTGTTAGTGATAAAATGCATAAAATAAATTGAAAAAGAACACACTAAGCTAGCACCTTCATTCCTAGTTACTATAGTGAGCTTAGAAACAAAAATAAATGACAAACACAACTAAAAAGTAAGGAAAAACATAAGAATTCCTTCACCTTCCTTGGATGCTCTAAATGCCTTTGTAGTAGTGGCTTGCTCAGTTTTGTGCTCATGAATTCCTTGGCAATATAAGCTTGTCTACCTCCATCTGTCATTGGAACCTTTGGCTTATGGCTTATCTTGGCTTGGAATCAATTTGGCATGGTAACATTAGATGCTTAAAGCTTTTAAAACCAATCTTGCATTATAACTTTGTAATAATTAATATTTTTGAAGATATTTGAGCATAATAACTTTACACTAAAATAGCTTGGAAATGATGTTCATGGCCTCTCTATTTATATATTTTTACAATTGACTAGAATCAACCTGAACCGTCCATCTCAAGATTGAGAAATGTAGCTAAGGATTAATCTAATTATGCAATTAAAATTGATAAATAGGATCATCAATATTTGGGATAGAGGAGAAATTAAGAGGCATTGAAGGCTTTGCTGAGGCATGGGAGGTATGAATCTTGATATTTGTGGCATTTATGGCCTAGGGATATGTTCCAAAGAAATGAGGTCAACTGATGATGTAGATATTAAATATTCATTTCTAAAATAAATTATTCAAAAAGTTTCCATGGAATTCTTAATTAGGCCTTGATTTGGATTACTTATCTCTTAATAATATTTAAGCACTTTGTGGACAAATTACTCAAATTGATCAGAATGCCTTGTTATTGGTCCAAAATTTGATTGGATTGGAAGTATAAGTCAATATCAGATGTGTTGGATCTATTATCCCATTTAGGATGTTATTAACAAAAAATAACAAAAGCATATGTCTAGTGTAAGAAATTTGATAGGAAAGATCAATCCAGAGCACCTAGGTGCAAAATTGGCATTTTGACTCAGAATGATCTGATCAAAGTTAGCTAGCCCATAAATTGCATTGCCCCATTTAGGGATACCCTGGCCAAAATTGGCATTTGAATATGTTAGTTTCAAATCTTTTAATGTGCTTTAGTATTTTCAGGCCAAATTGTGTATTTTAAGTGGAAATTGGCCAAAATATTGGTTGGAGGTTATTGGTGGCCAGATTTAGGTGTATAAAATAACATCATGCTTTGATCAAACTTTTAGTTTTGTCATACTCACAGTCAACTCTTTACCCACTTTCACTTGTAGCCATGTTGAATCACATGTGTGAAACTTGTATAGCATCCTCATGGAGGTGTAATTAATGTATTTCAACTTGTCTCAAGTCATCAAGAGATGAAGAGAGTCTATTTGAACATTTAGAGAAGATACAAGATTGGCTGCAAGTTTATGCACCATAAAAATTACTTGGTCTGTAACTGTGTTAGCATACATATAAGGATGTCATGTTGGAATAGAGGTTTTAAAACTTGTTTCAATATCCACATAGTGACAAACATACATTTGAGGAATTGGTAAGGATTTTAATTGTATTCATGAGACCATTCACTATGCACATTTCTCTAATTCTACTCATTGCCTGCATACAACTGAAGGTGCACCTACAGGTATCTCATAATGACATAATGATGGGATGGGAGCTTTGATAGGTGTTTAAATATTTTAAAGTTCTAGGAGTGCATTTGAAAACTTTTTAAGGACCTATAATTAATCATAAGCACATATATCTTACATATTATCCAAATTTGTATCCACTGCATGTATAATTGCAAAATTTGAACTACAAGTGACCATAGAGAACTAAGAATGTTTAATTTAGGAGATTAGAAAGGATAGAATCTTATTGAAGTCCTAAGTGTGAATTAAAGTTCATGATAGACCTATTTGAAATGTTAGGTTGGAAAATATAATTGGAAACTATGATCAAAGCTGGAATGACTATGTTTAGGGATCAAATCCCTAAAGCATCAAAATAGAGCACCCTTTCACTTTGTGGATATTATATGACTAGGTTATCAAGAATTTTGGTGCATCTTAATGTGTTTTCCATGTATCTTCCACATAGGAGGGGATCTCTGAAAAAGGAGTGAGGCATTTGACTAGTGAAAATTAGAAGTTGGCGGTCTCAAAGTTGCCTATTTGATCAATAAATTTCTTCATTGTTATCTATATGATTTGGATGACTAAGTGACATTGCTTCCCAAGGTGATAGTGTATAAGAATGTATTCATGGTAGATGGTATTAAATGGTGAAAATTATCCTAATTTTTTTAAATTTTTATATAAATAAGTCAAGATGTAGGAGATGACCCCACAATACTACCTACAGGTCTCCCTTTCATTACAAAATGTATACTTACAAGTTGGTTGTAGGATTACCATGAAGCTTGGGCTAGATATCCTTAATGATGGGCCTCACTCAAAGCATAAAATTGAACAAGTATAACTATAGTATGGTTTAGGTAAATTCAAGGTGAACTTAAAATATGTACACAAGGCCTAAACCATATAGTTTCACCTATAGGACTCCATACATAGTCAATTATAGTTGACTGTGACATAGCAGTAAGATAAGTGACTATGTTTCTTGAGGATGACATGAATTGAATGACATATATGAATGAATTTTGATGTCATAAATATTCAATAAGTTTTTATGCATGATTTATAAATCCTAAACTATATAACACTATCTATAGGTGGGCCCCTATTCTAAAGTAAAAACATAGTCAAGCCTAATGTAGTAAAAACATGGTTGAAGATACAAGCGTAGATCATTGAGAGGGTTTTTAAACATGATAAAAACTTAGAAAATGACAATAGACACCCCATGATACACCAATATCATGGAAACATGGGAAGAAAAGGATCTAATCAAGTAATACACAGTCCACACCTTAAACCCTAAACACAGTACCCTTTTGCATAGTTTGTCTTGGGTTTTGATGGAATTAGAGTGTCAAATGATATGACCAAAGTCTAATTTTTTATGTAGAAGGTCCTCACAACTTGGATATGATCCTATAATAATAAGTTGGTCTAATTTTATAAGGTATGTCCCCTCTATTTTGTTTCAGATAGAAGGCACTCCCTTTATGCACAAACTGACAGATTTTGAAGAAGGAAGGTGATAAGGTGAGACAAGGGATTATTAGACCTTGAAAGAAGGTGTGGGAAGTTAAAACACACCTAAACAACATGGAAAATCTAGCATATAAGTATGAAACTCAACAGGGTGATCTTAACCCTCAAAAATGTAGACAAACCTATCAAGCATGGTTTAGGCCTAAAGCCATTGAGGGTTTTGACAAGTGTCATCCACTCCCTTACATGGATTTTCATGGAAATTGAAGCCATTTTAGAAGACAAGTTTGCAAGGTGTCTATAAAAGGGAGTTTATTTGACTGAAAATAGTGATGACTCACTTTTAGAGGAATCCAAAGGGGCACTCCCAAATGGATTTAATAATGTAGCCAATGCATGAATAAGCATGTCCATAACCCCTCCATCTTAGTTTAATCATTAGATCTATCCCTAGTCAGTTTTTGGATGTTCCAAAAAGGGGCAATGATGAAAATAGTTTTCTTTTGCAGAATAAGGAGTTTCATGCCACATTTCATGAATTGCATAATTTAGAGAGTGATTTCTCCAATCAAACCTTGCATGGTTTGTATCCTACTTCATTATTATGCACATGTAACTTCTCCTCTCATAATGATAATCATTAAAATGACCTTTGGTCTCCTCTTTTTCCACTTCTCTCTCAAATTCTAGAAGTAGCCACTATTTTAGCATTTATAATATAATACCACACTATGTATGGTAAATCCCTACTAGTTTTTACATTGTACTTAACTTAGATAATAAATTCAATCTAGTTTGAGTTCATATATTAGCTTGTAAAAGTGTGTGAAGAGATTTATAGTGAAAGGTTAAGAGATATTCATCTATCCTTGCTTTTTCTCAATCATTCCATGTTTGATGCAAGTGAGTCCAGCCTAGCAGGTCATATGAAGTGTTGTTAAGTGTATGTATTTGTTCTTAAGTGTAAAAATAAGCCTTAGTATCTATAACTAATATATGGTTTCACTTACCTTGGATAGTCTTCATGCATGTCACTTTCATATTGAAATACTAATGCTAGTGCATTTTATGACTCGTAGACTAGTGTTGTATGCATTATCTCTTTGTGATAGATTATGATAGCCTTGTGGGAAACAAATTTGTGCATCATCCCCTATAATAGGTTTCATTTCATGTAAAATATAACCCTTTTATCCCATAAACAATTTGTTAGTATAGGTGAAAGCATTTCAAGACACATTCAAGGAGTTATCCCTTAAATGTAGAGATTCATCTCACCTATTGGTTACCCATAGCTTGTGAGATGTTTCCATTATGCCACTTGGATGAGGAGAGCTAAGACATATCCTCAAGGGGTGAAAATAAAAGTGAAAATAGGTTTTTTCACACCCAATGGGACAAAGGTCCAAGAGAGTGGGAATATTGTTGGTGTGTCTTTCCTCTAATCAACTTTTTGAAGCAATCAAGCCAACACCATGGTGACTCTAAATGATAACTTATAGTTGTAAGAAGCCCAAGTATATATCATTAACAAAATTGATAAATTTTATCTCTCATATAACATATGAGGTTTATATGAATAGTTATGGCCAATACCCCTATCATGAACCTCCCTATCAACCTTGATATGAACCACATTTTACTCCTCAACAACCCTATCAAAATTGATATCAATCCTATGAGCCATGGAAACCCTATAGCCATTCATTTCCCTCTCAATATAGACACCATGTTGTTTTACAACCCTATGAGGAAGGTTACCAAGAAACCTATCAAGAAACACCTCTCTATCATTCCCAATATTAGCCCTATCATTCATACCATGATTCCTATCAGCCTCAAGCGTACTCCTATGAGTCTTGTCATGAGGAATTAGATGATTCCATGGATTATACACAAATATATTATTGTAAAGATGTAAATCCTACTTATGTAGGTGTTTCTCCTTTTAATCAGCCCAAGAATTCACTTCCCTATGAGCTTACCAGTGATTTTTTCTTTCCCAAATCCACTCATAAGTCATCTCCTTCATCCCACACTCCATCTCCAACTCATCAACCTTCCAATACACCTTCAATTATATATCCTTCACATGATCCCATCCATCAGCCTCCCACCTCACCCATTCTTGAGGAAAAGCCCATCTTGAGAGAAGCAAGTGAATAAGAGAAAACCCAATTCATGGCTAATCAAGAAGATGCCATAAGTGACTATGAGAAAGAAATCACCATAGGGACTCCCCTTGGTAAACAAAAGGGAATTCCTATATTTTGAATGAGGATAAACATATTGAATACTCCTTTGTAATTGGATATGAGTAATGTGGCCAATAATTGAAGAAAGAGGTATTTTAAGAAGACTCCATGTCTGATCGTGAAGTTATGGATGGCCATCTTAAACATGAAGTGGAGTATACTATCAAGGATGAAGGTCAAGTCACTCCTCAAGAAGTGGAAATCCTAAAAGAGTTTCATGAAACCAAGGTAGAAGACACAGTTCTTGGAGATGACTATATATATCCAACTAATTTTGAATCACCTTCAGCTACATTGGAGCATGAAGAACACTAGCTTGATGATCACATACATCAAAGAGGGAAGGTTGAAGAGGTGGTGGTTCTAAATTACAAGGAGGACAAAGATGATTAGAAGCTAAAAATTAAGCTATTTAAAGATCTTAGAGATCCTTCCAATTTGAGGGTCAAGTACATGATGAGGTGGAGAAAGAGTCTTCCATGATATACAATGAATAAGATTAGGTAGAATATACAGATCTCCTTGATGGGCTAGAAGAACTTACAGTTGAGAATAAACCCAACCTTATTGAGAGCACTATGGAAATCAAGAAGGTATGCCTTTTTGAACCACCATTAGAGGTTATAATTGAGGATCCATATGATAAAGTTAAGGCTACTTGGATGCAAGAATATTTCATTTCCATAGCTAACATGTATGGAGTTTCTTGGTTCTCATTGAACATCATGTCAATGAAGTTGGAAAACATCATGAAGAAGATGGAGGCATCAATGCTAAAGGTCAAAAGGATACATATCTCACTAAATCCTTCATGTCATGAAACAAGGAAGGTTTCAAAATTCCCTTTTGATCTAGGAGGGAGTTTTCATCTCATGTTAGTTAGTGTTTGAGTCAGTTTGTCTAGTTTGGTTTGTGTGTGTTCCATAAGTGTTCATAAAGCAAAAGTGTGTTTTTGGTTAATTTATTGTCTTGTGTGGCATTCATTATTATTTTTATTATTATTTGTGTGTTTTAAAAGGTATTTTGTGTGTCAAACCTATGTGCAAGTGAATCTTGTCCCAATGGATAGGATTAGGTAACTAGTCTTGGCATAGCAAGTATACCACCCTTGGGAAATCGCCAAAGATGTGGACCATTTTTTTACCATAAGTCAAAATTGGTCAACCCCCTATATTAAAAACATATATAGGGGTCTAATATTTTGTCATAGGGTGTGTTATAGTCTATTTTGTGTAATTTAATTCCATTTTAGCCTTGGTCATGGTCTAATTACTCTACATGTCATTTTTTGTCACTTAGTAGCCATTTAGCGGTCATATATGCAAGTGGAATGGTTTTCAAGGTGTTAAAGTGTATTAGTTTTCCTTAAAACATCCAAAATGTTAGATTCCATATTAGGAATGTCAGTCTCATCTAAAACTTGTAGGTTATCAAATTGAAAATCAAGAAACCAATTGAAAAAGGAGGAGTTTGGCACTTGCACGACTCATAAAGGAATGTGACACATAGGATAAGGTCATTTAATGGCTATTCATCTTCTTCATAGTCATCTTAGTACTTGAAATTCTTTATAATTTCTTTAAAAGGTCCAAAACCATTCTACTCCTTCTTCACCCTTCTAAACACTTAGAACTAGTCAGCAGGGTTATGCTTGGTACGGCCAATTGGAGAAGTGTCAAATAAAAAAATTGAGGAGGTGATATTAAAATTATATAGATTAATTTCCATAAAAATATTTCAAATATTGGTCAATTGTGCTTTATGAATCATCTCTAACAATTTGATTATGTTTTTTTGCTCCCCGTTTCCCATGCCCTAAAGCTTTTGATATTATATGGATAGTTTTGTACAATCCATTTTATAAGATTGATTACATAGGATTTTGAATCCCTCTAATGTTTTCCAAACTTGGTTTCATGTTTCAATGTTTTTTGATAGGAAAATCATCTCAAGTTGTAGGAAAGAGCCACCATGTGAGGTCTTAATCAAGTTTCCTTGTTTTTAGAATGCTTGGTTCTCTAAAATGGTATCATTTGAGTGGGATATGATGTTTCCCATGTATAAATTCCATAATCACCACCTCCATTCTATTTTTGGTCTCATAGCATCATGCTTTGATCAAAATTTTAGTTTTGTCATACTCATAGTTAGCTCTTTACCCACTTTCACTTGTAGCCATGTTTAATCACATGTATGAAACTTGTATAGTGTACTCATGGAGGTTTAATTAAGGTATTTAAACTTGTCTCAAGTCATAAATATCTGAAGAGATAAGATATAATATTGATTGCAAGTTTATGCACCCTACAAATTGCTCGGTTTGTAACTATGTTAGCATCTATAGAAGGATGTCATGTTGGAATAGAGGTTTTGAAACTTATTTCAATATCCCCATAGTGAAAAACATACATTAAATTGATTGGTAAGGATTTTAAATCTATTCATGAGACCATTCATTATGCACATTTCTCTTATTCTACTCACTGCCTACATACAACTCAAGGTGCACCTACAAGTATCTCAGAATGACATCATGATGGGATGGGAGATTTGATATGTGTTTCAATATTTTAGAGTTTTAAGAGTGTATTTTAAAACTTTTTAAGGACATATAATTTATCAAAATCACATATATCTTGCATACTATCTAAATTTGTACCCACTTCTTGTATAAATATAAAAGTCCACTTATAGGTAGTACCAAAGAGAACTAAGAATGCTTGATGTAGGAGATTGGAAAGGATATAATATTATGGAATTCCTACGTGTTAAGTAAATTTCATGATATACCTATTTGAAATTTCAATTTGTCAAATATAAGTGGAAACTATGATCAAAGGTGGATTGACTGTGTTCAGGGATCAAATCCTTAAAGCATCAAAATAGAGCACCCTGTCACTTAATGGATATTATATGACTAGGTTATCAAGACTTTTAGTTCATCCTAATGTGATTTCATTGTATCCTCTACAGAGGATGGGATATATACAAAATAAGTGAATCATTTTACTAGTGAAAATTAGAAGTTGGAGGTCTCAAAGTTGCCTATTTGATCACTGAATTTCTTCACTATTATCTACAGGGTTTGGATGACTAAGTGACATTGCTTCCCAAGGTGATAGTGTATAAGAATGTATTCATGGTATATGGTATTAAATGGTGAAAATTATCCTAATTTTTTTAAATTTTTATATAAATAAGTCAAGATGTAGGAGATGACCCCACAATACTACCTACAGGTCTCCCTTTCATTACAAAATGTATACTTACAAGTTGGTTGTAGGATTACCATGAAGCTTGGGCTAGATATCCTTGATGATGGGCCTCACTCAAAGCATAAATTGAACAAGTTTAACTATTTTATTGTGTAAGTAAATTCAAGGTGAACATAAAATATGCACATAAATCCTAAACCATATAGTTTCACCTATAGGACTCCATACATAGTCAACTGTAGTTGATTGTGACATAGCAGTAAGATAAGTGATTATGTTTATTAAAGATGACATGACTTGAATGACCTATATGAATGAAGGTTTATGTCATAAATATTAAATAATTTTATAGTCATGATTTCTAAATCCTAAACTATATACGACTATCTATAGGTGGGCCCCTATTTTGAAGCAAAAACACAGTTAGACATAATGGAGCAAAATCATGGTTGAAAGTACAAGCATAGATGATTGAGAGGGTTGGTAATCATGATAAACACTTGGAAAATGAAAATGTCCACCCCATGATACACCAATATCATGGAAACATGGGAACAAAAGGCTCCAATCAAGCAATACATAATCCACACCTTAAACCCTACACACAGTACCCTTTTGCACAGTTTGTCTTGGGTTTTATAGTAATTAGAGGGTCGAATGATATGACCAAAGGTTAAAATTTTATGTAGAATATCCTCACAACTTGGATAGGTTCCTAAAATAATCATTTGGTCTAAGTTGATAGGGTATGTGCCCTATTTTTAATCTTAGACAGAGGGCACTCCCTTTATGCACAAATTAATAAGTTTTGAAGAAAGAAGGTGATAAGGTGAGACAAGGGATGATTAGACCTTGTAAGAAGGCGTGGGAATTTTAAACACACCTAAACAAACATGGAAAGTCTAGCATAGAAGTATGAAACTCAATAAGGTTCTCTTAACGCTCAAAAATGTAGATAAGCTTGTTAAGCATGGTCTAGGCCTAAAGCCATTGAGGGTCTTGCCAAGTGTCATCCACTCCCTTACACAAATTTACATGGAAACTGAATCCATTTTGGAAGCCAAGAGTGTAAGGTGTGTGGAAAAGGGATTTTATTTGACTTTAGGTATTGATGGCTCACTTTTAGAGGAATCTCGATGATTAGGAATGTATCCAATACATTTTTAAGCATGTACATAACCCCTCCCTCTTATTTAAATCATTAGATCTATCCCTAGTTAGTTTTTGGATGTTCCAAAAAGGGGAAATGATGAAGATAGTTTTATTGTGTAGAATAAAGATTTTCATGACACATTTCATGAGTTGCATAGTTTGGAGAGCCATTTATCCTATCATTCCTTGCATGGTTTGTCTCCTACTTCATTCTTTTTCACATGTAACTCCTCCTCTCAGCATGACAAGTGTTTTAGTGACCTTTGCACTCCTCTTTTCCCACTTCTCTCTCAAATTATATAAGTACTTACCATTTTGGCCTTTGTAATCTAATACCACACTATGTATGGTGAATCCTTGCTAGTTTTGACATTGTACTTACCTTAGATGATAAATTCAATCTAGTTTGAGTTCATATATTAGCTTGTCAAAGTGTGTGAAGAGATGTATAGTGAATGGTTAAGAGATATTCATCTATCTTTATTTTCTTTCAATCCTTCCATGTTTAATGCAAGTGATTCTATCCTAGCAGGTCATATGAAGTGTTGTTAAGTGTATGGATCTATTATTAAGTGTACAAGGAATCTTTAGTATCTGTAACTAATATATGGTTTCACTTACCTTAGATAGTCTTCATGCATGTCACCTTCATATTAAACTACTAATGCTAGTGCATTCCATGACTCTTAGAATAGTGTTGTATGCCTTATCTCTTTGTGATAGAGTATGATAGAATTGTGGAAAACATCTTAGTGCACCACCCCCTAGAATAGGTTTCATTTCATGAAAACTCTAACCCTTTTACCCCATAACAAATTAGTTAGTATAGGTGAAAGTATTTCAAGACACATTTAGGGAGCTAGCCCTTAAATCTAGAGATTCACCTCACCTATTAGCTACCCATAGTATATGAGGTGTTTAAATTGTGCCACTTGGATGAGGAGAGCTAAGACATCCCCTCAAGGGGTGAAAATATAAGTGACAAAAAAATCATGATACCACCATCATCATCATGGTCATCAGCCTCTTATCATCTCTAGCCCTCTGATACAGTGGAGTGTAACTAAAACCTATGGCATGCCACCTAGCAAAGTCTTGGTAATCTTCATACAATAACTCCATGAATTCATCTATCTCCTCTCTCTTAATATGATTAATTGTCTCACTCAAGATGGGTAGCCATGTGATCTTGTGCACATCCTCTGGTAAGATCATCATCTCATTAATGGGTAATAGGAAGGTGTTCATGGCTAGATCACTCTCGATGAGGACCATGATCATTGCCACATCCCATGGCACATGATGATAATGAAACATCACTCAAAGGCCCACCTCTTCCATATGAGCCTAGCCTACTGTAGTTATCCTTTAATAGATCTCTAAAAAGACGTGAGTTACCTATGTAGACACCATAATCTTGCACATTATATTCTGATGGTCAAACCCCTAAGTAACTCCTTAGACACTTTAAATGAACCAAAACCATTTTTTTAACTAATCAACTAATCAATCCTAAAACACCATTTTTAGCCACTTTTGGCTATTAGCCTCAATCATTGATAGTCAGGCTAACCATCGATAGTCAATTTAACTATCTTGCATGAGAAATTTATACTTGAAAACAACCACTTACCTTTTCTAAATATAAGTTGTGTAAATCCTCTCATGGGACCTTACATGAGTAATTTATAATCAGAAGCACCTCTTAAACTTCCACTTCAACCTCTAGCCTTTGCCTATAAGAAGAGGAAAGTAGCAAGAGATCAATGCATCAATAACTATTATCAAGAGATAAAGTACTCAAAGTTTTTCTTATTGTAGGTCATCTAGAATTATCAAGCATCATTAACCATCTATTTGAGAGAGCCAATATACCATTACCTATCAGATCAAGTTTTTAAGAACTATCATTTTGCAAAAATTAAACCAGATTCCACCTATGAATCAACATCTACCAATCAACCAATCCATTTATAGAAAGCCAAATACTTGATTACTACCATTTATATATTTTTATCCCTTTTTAAAATTAACAAAACCTGCACCAAACTCTTAAGATTCATTTCCTGAATCCTATCACTAGTTGTTGATAAGTCTAGAATTGAATAGTCAATCATCTACAGTTATTTAACCATCAATGGTAAGGCCTAACCACCGACGGTCACCCCAACTGTCAATGGTCACCTATGGTAGGTTAGAAACCAACAAGCTAAAATTCCCTTTCTTTTCCAACTAGATCCTTCTTCCTAAGTTTATTCCTATTCTCCAAACTCTACCAAATTCCCTGAATCACACCTCCAACCACTAGTAATAATCAGTTTCTCACTAATTAGATCATTTCTAGTCTATCTACCTCATCAAGCATATCCTTGTTATGTAGTTTCAAATATCTTTTGATTATTGATGCAAGTACCTTCTATTTAATTTTATAATCTTAATTATTTTTAAAATGGTGGATTGATAGCCCCTAAGGAAGCCCATGCTTTTAGGATCTAGCTAGCACTAGGCAATCCACCTAGCTACTAGTCTAATGAACAAATTTTCTTTAGTGTTATATTATCTATAGGTTTTTCTCCCTAGTCAAAGAGGAGTTCTTCATAGTCTTCTAATTCAATGTGCACACCTTTTATCAAGTATTTATACCGTAACCCATATTTTTAGTTTTACTACCTTCTTCTGAATAATAGCAAAATTTGAGTGAAACATTTTGGCATGCCTGGTGGGGCCTTGATATTTAATTGGGTTTTATTTTTATCTACATCTGTATCTTTTTATCTCTATTTGTGTGCTCATAATTAAAATTTCATTTGGGTTTCAAACTTACTACATCTATTAATTTCTTGTTTCTTATAAGCTCACCTAGTTTAATTAAATAGCATTAGGATTAATCATAGTCCACTTATGTTACATGACCAAATCATTAAATCAAGAAAACATCATAACATACTTGAGACAAGGCTCTACTAGGATTTCACCACTCAGTGGATCACCCTACACTACCTGATAATCCTACTTGGATTTCATCACTAAGGGGAGGACCCACTCAGTTCTAATTACCTTAGTGTGTGTTGACTTTTCATTGGGTTTTTATTTTGCTTTCTCTATGTTAAATTATGAAATCATCTATTGGTACTTATCTTATAGTCTTATATGGTACTTACCTGGTAATAATGAAGAGAATTAACAAGTCAAGACCCATCTATAGACTACCCAATTTCTTCCACCTCCTCTTCCATAGATGATTATTAATCAGACATAGAGAGTTCATCTCACCATTATGAACCTTCCCATATCCCTCAGATTATTCCTCAGGGGGATTCTAACCTTGCTTCCCTTTTAGATAACAACCCAATTTCCTTACAACATTATCTTAATACTTTGCATCATAGAACCCATGTCTTAACCCCACCTACAGAGCCTCTTTATGGCATGCCATCCTACTTGATGCAAGATCTTTTAGTAGCTACTATTACTACCCAACCTTTAGCTACCCAAACATTCATATCCACCAAACCCTTTAACACCATGGGGGAAAATCAACCCATCCAACCAACTATTGCCCTTACACCTTCTACCCCTACCATTGACTCCTCTGCCTTGGGAGTGCCTACCATTGGTAGGTCAAACCCTCCTTTTAACAACCCCAATCCATTAATCACTACCCCTCTTCAGAATATAACAATGACCATACCTGCCACTACTCCTACTAGTACTAAAGTCACTACCTCACCCTTAATTGTTAACATAATTATGACTCCTACCCAACCTAAAATAACCTCTTAGTGATTACCAACCATATCTAACCCAGGTTATGCCCCTAACCTACAAGGACATCTCCATGTTACCCAACCACCAACCATCACTTACCCTTATATATCTTCCACCCAACCTATGATCACCTCTCAGCAATTTCCAACCATACCCAATCCTAGATATGTCTCTAACCCACAAGGGCATTCCCACATCACTCAACTAGCAACCATTACCTATCCTCATATACCTTTAACCCAATTGTCTATACCTACCTATCAATATGGGGTAATCTCCCAACCATCAATGAATTATCAATATATTATCCCCCCTTAGCCATAATTTATGACCTACAATCCTCCAAGTCCACCACCACAAATAAATCTGATGAAAATGATCATGGACAAGATGATAAACCTAGATTCATCCATTTCTGGACCCCATAATCTCTTGTCCTATGATCAAATTTGTAACAAACCAATTCATCCTTCGGTCCCTATCAGAACATATCCAACCTAATGGGAAATTCCTAAATTTACTAAATTCAATAGTAAAGAAGATCCCCAATAGCATTGAAGAGCATTTAGGCATTCCTGTTACATGATTGCTTATGATGATGCTCTTCTTTTTCACACATTTCCTGTCACTTTTTGGCCTAGAATTGGATTGGTGTAGTGCAATTACCAAACATTCTATATTTTTTTCAACCAATTGGCTCAGATTTTTGTAGACCATTTTTCCATCAACATATCCAAGAAGGTTTCAATTACTAATCTTTATGCCATCCACCAATTCAAAGATGAGTCTCTAGTTGATTTCATAGCTCATTAGAGAAGTCTCATCAACCAATTATCATTATCTTTACCTCAATTGAAACTGATCAAACTCTTTGCTTATGCTTGTGAAAAGCACATCTCTTCTACCCTACATGTCCAGAGTTTTAGAACTTTTGACAAATCCTTTACCATGGCACGTAAATTATAAAATAGAGCCATAGATGAAGGTAAATTTAAGCTACATAACAAAAATTCCACCTTCAAAAACAATGAGACTTCTTCTAAACCTGGTAACCAAACCAATATGGGAATGAAGGGCAAGGCAACTATGAATATAGTTATCCTTAAAATAGATCCTCCACTAAATATCAATCAATAAAACTCTTCTAATCTTCCAAACCAAAACATGTGAAACCCAAACCAAAATAACCTAAAGTAATTTACCCCACTAGGAGAATCTTATGCCTTGGTTTTGGATAAACTATTGAAATCCAATCTCATACAACTTCCACTAATTAAACCCCCACATTAATTTGATTCTTCTCATCCTCCTCTAAATTGGTACAATAAGAATGATATTTATTCCTTCCATCATGTAGTTGGGCATGATGTTAGTAGGTGTAATACCTTTAAAGGCATTTTTTAATCCCTTATTGATAAGGGGAAACTTATCTTTGATAATCCCAATGTACCTCATAACTAGGCTTTTGATATCTTTAGGAAACCTTTTAATAATCATGCTCCATCAAAAGAAGAAAGCAACCAAGTAGAATGCTCCCAAGAAATTCATACAGTTAATATGGTTCTTGATACTCTAATTACAAATGAACAAACTAACTCCCCAACAACTTCACCTACTCCTTTGAGTGAGGAAAAATAGCCACCTTCCCTAGAGTTAGAAATTAACATTGAGGAGCTACCATTTACCATGGATTCATTTATGATGGTCATGGCATCCTCAAAACCTCCATCAACATATTCACTTGATAAGCCAATCATAACCACACCACCTCTAACCAATCGACCAATCATCCCTCCTATGGATGTTGTGCCTAGAGAAGAAGCATCAACCCATGACCTTCTTCCACCAACCATCTCCCCTTTAGATTAAGACAAGGATGAGGTTACCCCTCTTTCTTCTCTTCTTCCTATTATACTTTATTTTAAACCAACTGTCTAAGGTATGAAACTGGTATATAAACCTTTTTATTGATTCATTCAAAAACTGGACTTTCTCTCTCAACCTAACATGGATAGAGCCACCTCTTCACATCATATAGGTCTCCCCCACCAAAGCAAATCTCCCAGCATATCTATACCTATTATGGATCCATCACCTTCCTTTTTCAAAGAAGCCATGATAGGGCCATTTCACCTACCTCCACCTAAATCATCTCATGCCCTCCTCATGAAATCTACCCAGACCTTAGGAATCCTTCTTACACCTAGTATTAGACACCCACCTTTAAAACTGAATCTTTCTCCATCTACCTTGACCAAGAAATTACCAAACAAAGCAGCCATGAGCACAAAATTACCCAAGACCAAACCATGCACTAGTTCTAGACAACTCCCTTCCTAGTTACCTTCTATTTTGGGACCCCATCCCTCCACCCTCCCAATTACCTATTCTTCATTTAGAAAACCTACCCCCTTTCTATAATAGCATCTACTAACACCTCTACCAATCCCTCTTTCCTAGATAACCTGGTTACTTCTACCCTCCCATCTATGCCTAAAACTTCATCTTTTATACCTTCTACCTCTTGATCATCTATCTCCAGTAGAACATCTACCCACCAACCTCGCTTGAGACCAACCCAAAACCTACTCCTCCCATGAGAAAGCCTACTTTTTTAAAACCTCCCCCTTTGAGTATGTCATAACCTTATGCTAAATCCTATTCAACCATTTTAGATAGGTTATTAAAAAAATCTACCTTAAGCCTTCTACCCATCAAACCTTTCGACCCCTCTCACCCCAAACCAGCCTAGTTTTATGACAGTTAGATGTGCTCCTACCATCAAACCCTAGGAAATGACACAGAGAACTGTAAGGCTCTCCAAAGTATTATCCATTAGCTTTATCAAGAAGATGATCTATTATTATACTAACTTCTAGTTACCCTTTTGTCACTTTAGCAAATAACCATAGCCCAACTCTTACCCACCTCCTCACTCTCACCTAAAAGTGATGAGCAACCAAACCAATCATCTACCATCCCCGCTTCCCACACTATTAATGTTATTACATGGGCACAACATAATGATAAGGGTAAATCTAAATTTTCCATTCCTTGGACATACCTATCTTCCATCTCTCAACTTGGCCAAACCCATGCCTTTTTACCATCACCCAAACCTAAAATAACTATCTTGGGTACCACTGAATCAATTAGGCAAGTTGTCCTTAAGTAGCTACACCAAACCCCTACCAAGATGAGTTTGTACAAACTCATTTCCACCTCAACTCATCATTGCCAAGCACTAATTGAGGCCTTACAATCCATTGAGGTTCATCCTATTGATACCTAACCTATTGAGGCCTTTATTGGCACTCTGTATCTCTCCACTCGTGTTACCTTTAAAGACTCAGAGATACCTTCTACACATCTTCAGGACCCAAATCCTCCTCTCTTTATCATGACCTACATTTACCAAACCTGCATTAAGTGAATAATGATTAATGGCAAGGCTAGTATCGATATCATCTCATCCCATGCCTATAACCAACTCAAGCTACCTACCAACATCATGAATGATACCTCTACTATACTTTGATATTTCAATAACACCATGGCTATTACCCAAGGAATTATTGTCCTCCACATTCATTTGGGACCATGTACGCTCCATGTAATTTTCTATGTGGTTGAGGGGGAATTTTATTATAATGTCCTAATCAGATGACCTTGGATTTGATCCATGGCTTGTGTCCCCTCTACCCTACATCATTGTGTTAAATTTGAACATGAAGGCCAAGTTATTACTATATAAGCCAACCCAAGACCTTTTATGGCATGCAATATGGCGTATCAACCTAATGACATTATTTTTCCTCCCTCTACCAAATCTTCATCCAAACTAGATTCACTTCCATCACTTATTGAATAAACCATTTCTTCCTCTTCTCACAAATCATCTACCAGCACATCTCTCTCCTCTGAGCAAATATCAATAATTGACTCCTTAGAATTAACTTTTTAGCATCTTTATTTAGGATAATATTGCCTCTTAGCTCTTAATGCTTTCCCTACCCCTCATGAGTATGGATAGCTTACCAACTAACTAGGGTATGATCCCAATCTAGGAGCAATCACACCTCTTAGACCTCCCTCTTATCAAATCCATTTTATCTATGTAGGAGTTGACAAGCCTTTAACAAGCACCATCAACACCTTCTATCCTCACCCATATACTGTTGGCTTTTCTTATTTAGAAAAACCCTCCTTCACCAAGACATACCTTCATAAGTGTGCTTGGAAGGGGTTCAATTTGGGCAAATACAAGCATGGCCCCCATAAGATCACCTTAATTGAAAATCAAAAACCAAATGAGAAGCATGGGCTTGACTTTATCTTGCCAAAGAGGAAAACCACACAATCTCCCCCTACCATTGAGGGAGAAGTAGTTTTTCCCCCATCTTGTTTACCTCTAGCTCCAAGTGAGGATGATGATATCATCCCACCTAAATTTTTTTCATCTCAATGATTAGCCTAAGACCCTTGACCTATCAAAAAGCTAAAGCTACCATAACTCTTCCTCTCATGTATCCTGAACTCATCACAAAGGACTCCTCTACCATTCACACTATCTAGTGTCAGGATGATCATTCTATCCTCACTTACCTTAGTGTAGAGGATCATTCCATCCACAAATCTCTCCCTCTTAAAACTTCCACTATGCTAAATGAATCCATAATGGATATCAATGTGGGTACCGATGAGAGCTCACATATCATTAAAATTTGGCAATACTTGGATTTTATAGAAAACCAAGACTTTTCTACCTTTATTTATGACCACAGCATCACATTTTCTTGGTCATATGTTGACATGCCTAGGATTGACCCTACCATCACTACCTATAACATTGCCACTCATCATGATGTTAAGCATGTTCGATAGAAGCTTTAATGAATCAACCCTCACATAGCTCTCCTTGTAAAGGAGGAGCTCTAGTGGCTCCTCTCTATCAATTTTATCTAACCTAATGATTATCCCTAATGGGTTTCCAATATCATCCCAATTACCAAGCCACTGGGGGACTTTGTATTTGTGTTTACTTTCAAGATATTAACCTTGTTTGTCCAAAGGATGACTTTCCTCTACCTAGCATTAACCAACTCATTGATCTTATAGCCAGTCATGAAATGCTTTCACTCATGGAAAGAATCTCAGGCTATAACCAAATCTTGATTACCCCTGAGATCAACACAAAATAGCTTTTATCACCCCTTGGGGAACTTTTTGCTATAGGGTTATGATTTTTGGTCTAAAGAATGCTGGTGTAACCTACCAATGCATAATGACCTACATATTTCATGACCTTATCCAAAAAATTATGAAAGACTATGTGGATGACCTTCTTGGTAAATCAAAGCTTTGCAAGTATCACCTAATTGTTCTTAAAATCATCTTTGAGCACCTTACCCAATACCATGTTTGCCTAAACCCTAAGAAGTGTATCTTTGGGGTCATATCAGGTAAACTCCTAGGTTTTATCAACTCTCTTCATGGAACCAAAGTTTACTTAGCCAAAGTCAAAGAAATCTTAGAAATGCCTCTCCTTGTTAACCTTAAGTAGCCTTCAAGGGAAACTCCAATCTATTCAGCATTTCATTTCTCAACTATCTAACCGTTGCCAACCTTTTCATCACCTTCTTAAGAAGGACACCTCTTTCATGTGGGGGTAAAGATTATCCAAAGGCCTTTGATTAACTTAAAGACTATCTCCTCTCCCCACCAATTCTTGTTCCTCCATGAGAGGATGAACCTTTCTACCTGTATATTTTAGCCACTGACCACTCCCTAGGAGCAATGCTTGCACATCAGGATGACCAACGTAAAGAGAAAGCCATATATTATATCAATTAAACACTTATCAACTATGAAACTTGGTATACCCATACCAAAAAACTTTATCTTTACAATAGTCTTTCTGGCTACCAAGCTTCATCATTACCTCCTTAACCACAAAACTTTCATCATTACTAATACCAACCCACTAAAGTATATGCACTCTAGGCCTTATCAAAACCAATGAATGGCTAAGTGGCTTATGTTTTTGGCTAAATTTGATCTTAAGTTTCTTTGATAAAAGTCAATAAAGGGATAGGTGATAGCTAATGAATTGGCTGATGCCCCTCTATCTAATACCCAGCCTCCTCTTTTGGAATTCCCTAATGATAATATCACTACCCTCTCTCAAGTAGATTTTACCTACCAAGTTACCATGTTCTTTGACAAATCCAAATGCCAACACAATGGAGGGGTAAAAATTATCCTAATTGCCTTTGATGGTGAACCCTTACCTTTATCTTTTAAGCTTGACTTTAAATGTACCAATAACATGGTTGAATACAAAGCCCTAGTAATAAGTCTCTAAACTACCTTAGCCTTGGGAGTCAAAACTATCAATATCTTTGAAAATTCCTAACTTGTGGTCAACAAAATAAATGGCATATACCAGTGCAAAAATAATGTTTTATAAATGGCATATACCTTAGTTTCTATGAGAGAGGAGGATCACAAGGTTTTGGCTTCTACTCCTGCTACGGAGATTGGGGGACAAGAAAAGGAGGACCCTGTTCAGTATGATAACCCTCCACATGAGATTGCAGAATACATTTTTGACTCTCCACAGAGGGAAACCAAGCTTTCCTTCCTGCATTCTACCAAGTCCAAGGCTGACTCTATTCTCCAAGTTGATTCTTGGATTTATAATGAAATAATGGGGCTGAAGAACAAAGTGGAAACAATGCAACACAATCAGGATGTTGATCGGGCCATAATCAACCACTTAGAGGTGCAAATGGGAGATATCCCAAAAAAACTTAAATATTATGAGCATAATCTTAGAATGCTCATTAAGGAAAGTGGAACAAAGATGGAGCAGGTAACATCAAGCATTTGTGTTGTTGTAGCTAGATTTGGTAAAAGAGCAAATGAAGAAATAATATCCTCAGAGGGTCCAAGTAAGAGGACAAGGCAGAGTTTGAGGAAGAAAGCCTTGCAAGTTGCTGCTACTTCAGTTGCTAATTCCATCCAGGATACTGCTATGATTGGGAAGGAGGCTGTCAAGATGATCATGGAACTGCAATAGAAGCTTAGGGTCTTCTTTGTCAGTTTTGTTCCTGTTCAGGTCCTTATTGCTAATTGTTGTAACTGGTTCTTGTTTTTGGTCCTATTTCTTGGTTTTTGGTCTTAAACTTTATTTGAGGTTCTAGGTCCTTGTAAAACTTGGGTACTTTTATTGGACTATGTTTGTGGTTTCAGGTCCCTGTAAAACCTAATTTTGATGATGCTCTTCAGTAGGTTTCAGGACTACTTTTCCTGGTGGTTGTTAATGCTTTATCTTTTTTGATTCTATTAAAGGGTTTCGGGGTCCCTTCAAAACTTGCTTTTACCATAATCTAAAACATGTAGCTAATGTATTACTGATGTCATTTGAACATTACCTAATCCAAACTACCCCTCGATTCATGAACAAGTTTGTCGATACAATGGCTTCCCTTATTCCCAAATCCCATCTGCACTTTTAGACTCTAAATTATACATTATTATCCACCACCTTACCAAACCATCCTTCAACGAATCTAGATATCCTACCATCTTTAACATAATAGATATCCTGACTAACTATTGGTACCAACAAACTTTTGACTATCTTAACAGTGCCACCATTCCCCCTAATCTTTCTATAAATGCTCACAGAGCATTTATTTAGGGCACCTCCCATTACACCATACTTGGGGGAATCTTTTACAAGCATGGCTTTGATGGCCTTCTCTTTCATTGCCTACAAAGTCATGAAGCCTCTCATGTTATCAAAGAAATGCATGATGGAGTTTGTGGAGGGCACTTTAGTGGTGTTATCATTGCTAAGTGTATCCTTCACCTTGACTATTATTGGACTTCCCTTAACCAAGACTATTGTGATTATGTAAAAAAGTGTGTCAAATGTCAATAGCACACTAACCTTCTCATGCACCAAGCAATAGTATTCAAGTATCTAAGGACTTTTGGCCTTTCTCACAATGGGGCTTAGACTTTATTGGGGAAATTAATACCCATTCTTCACAATGTCATCAATCCATCATCATCTCCACTAAATATTTTACTAAGTGGGTATAATCAGCCCCTCTTATCTCAACTAAAGCTGATAAAATCATTGATTTCATCAATCACCATATCATTGTCACTTTGGTGTTCCCCATAAAATTATCACCAATAATAGTAAATATTTATAAAACAAGAAGGTCCAAGTTATTTGTGACTCCTTTGGCATCAAACTTAGTTTTTCATTACCTTATCATCCACAAGCAAATGGATAGGCTGAGGCATCTAACAAAACCCTTAATAATATGCTCACCAAAATGTTAAGCATGGGATATACTGAGAGGGGGGGTGAATCAGTATATCATATATCTTATAAATCTTTCCCTTAACCAATTTGCACTTAATCAAACATTCAATATATGCAATAAAACTCAAAACATAAACACCACACAAGATAGAGAGAGACACCAAATATAATGTGGAAACCCAATGTGGAAAAAACCATGGAGAATAATCTCAAGTATATGAATGAGCACCAACCCAAACAATATTCACAAGCACCAACTTACAGGAGAACCAACCCCTTTGTTGAGCACCAACCCACAGGAACACCAACCCCTTTGCTGAGCACCAACCCATAGGAGCACAAACCCCTTTGTTGAGCACCAACCCAATAACTATTAATGAGCACCAACCCACAGGAGCACCAACCCAGCAACTATTCGTGAGCACCAACCCCTTTGCAAAGCAAAAACCCAGTAACTATTCATGAGCACCAACCCATAAGAGCACCAACCCCTTTGTCAATCACCAACCCAACAACAATTCGTGAGCACCAACCCACAGGAGCACAAACCCCTTTGTGTATACCAAAACAACTATCTCTCAATATTGCTATCTCAAAAAATGATAGTTCATTACAAAATCTCTTTCCTCTCTCTCACCTTTGCTCTTTTAAGCTAGATATAACAAATACAAATCATATTCATCTCTCAAAATTTCTCTTCTAAGCTAGATATTACAATATCAAATCAACCTATCTCACACATATTACAAATGGCTTCTCAAGCCTTTATTTATAGCTTTCCAAATGACCTTTGGCCTTCCCCTTTTTTGTGACCCTTCAATCCTCATGAAAATGGTTCCAAACTTGTATGACCTTTCATATCCTTGCCTTTGAAAAGTCATGTGGTGACCCTTCATGAGCAAAAATGTCCTTACCTCTTTTGTCCTTATCTTGGTGACTTTTCGTATTCCTCAAAGTGTCCCTTCATGAGAAATTGTGCCCTTCCTCTTTTGTCTTCACTTGGTGACTCTTGGAATTCCCCAAGATGACTCTTCATGGGAAAATGCATCCCATCCTTCTTTTGTCTTTACCCCGTGGCTCTTTGACTTCTCCATGGGCCCTTCTTTTGTCTCATATGCAACCAAAAATATATTCATTAATATTAAATAAATATTAACTCACATTAGCAAAGATATATCTATTACAAATATAATTAAATGTAATGGGGCCTTTATCACCATAAATGCTAGACCTTTGACATCAATGACAATATTTCCAATAATCTCCCCCTTTGTCATTGATGGTAACCTCAATCTCAAAACTGCCATATCCTATCACCTGCATATCTTGTCATCTAAAAACATATAGTAACTCCCCATTACTATAGCAACCTGTATCTATTCTTTGTACCTTTTTATACACCTATACCTGTACTTATTATTCTACCCCTTTGACATCAATGGCAAAGGGCCTACCTAGAGCTAACACTTAGCTCCCCCTCAATTGATGCTGAACATCAATGGAAGGAAGTAATATAATTACTCCCAATTCCTCTCGCATATATTTAAATGTGTCCTTTGATCATGCCTTTGAGAAGATATCTGACAATACATACACATTGTTCCCTATCCTTTGAACATCTGCAATCAACTCATTTGAATATTTTCTCCTAATCTCACAACCTTCAGCATGAAACTTTAATGTGTATCCTTGATCACATATTTGACTAACACTTAATAGATTATGCTTAAGACCTTTTACATACAAAACATTTTTAGTCTTAGTTCTACCATAATCCAAAATCAAAGTACCTTTTTTGGCTATCTTGGCAGTGGTTTTATCTCCGAATCTCACTGTGCCACCATTGATCTTCTTTAGAGTTATGAACTTACTTTTATCTCCTGTCATATGCCTCAAACATCTGCTATCAATTAACCATGGCTAATGTTTATTTCTTACATGTAGAGCTATCTGAACCATCATAAAATCTTCAAATTATTTCTTCTGCCATGAACATGTCTAAACCTTCTTTTTGATGAATGGAGCTTTGAAACTCTGATCCTTCTTGTTGATGAATGGAGCTTTGAAACTCTGATCCTTCTTGACTGACTCAAACACACTTCTACAATACCAAGCTATGTGTCTAAAGTTGTTGCACTTGTAGCATACTATGGTCTCTTCATTAAAGCTTGATAGAGGAGCAAAAGAATTGTGGCTTCTGCTTGACTCTACTTGACTTTCCTTCTCCTTATTTCTAAAAATGTTAGCTCTTTTTCTACATTCTAATTTTTTGTGACCATATCCATTACAATAAAAACAATAGCCATAAAAATAAGACATGTTTGTATATCTTTGAATTGATTGCCTTTTGTAGCTTTATTCCTTCCAGCCTTCTCTATTTGAAATGTCCTCTATATTCTTCATTTCTCCCCTTTTTGTTTCCTCTTTTGTAAGAGCTTCAGCATAGCTCTTTTTCTTTTCAAATCTGATCCCTATCTTATTTGAATTTGCTTTTTGACTTTCCAATATCTTATTCAGCATGTTAGTGCTATCCTCAAATTTTGAATCACTAACTATTTTATCATTGACTACTTTCTCAATATCTTTTTTGAAAGAGGCAATTTCAATAAAATACCTTTCACATTCTTTTCTTTCTATTTCCAACTATGATGTTAGATCTTCTTCATTCTTTTTGGCTTCTTCAAAGTGTGCTTGTAGATCTTCAATCATTTCCTTTGACTCCTGTTCATTTTTCTCGATCTAGCGCTTTAATCTTTGATTCTTCTTCTCAGCAACTTTTAACTCTTTTAGGGTACAAATGAGTTCTCCTTCCATATTCACTTCAGCTTCCTCCTCTTCTTCTTCTCGATCATCTTCATGTATGGCCATGAATAGAATCTCTTCATCTTCTGAATCGCTGATTCCACTATCTTCGACTGAGCTAGGATCCTTAGAATACAGGCTCTTCTTCTCAAATACCTTCTTGGATTTGCCTTTGAAATTCTTCTTGTAAGTAGGCTTTTCTTCTTCATCATCATTACCCTTATTTGGGCATCTAGTTTAAAAATTTCCAATATTTCCACAATTAAAACATTTAAAAGGTAATTTTCTTTGATATTTACCTGTTCCTCTTTTTGGCTTACAAATGAAAATTGCTCCATTGTCATCTTCATCATCGTTGGAACTATCACTTGATTTTTGAACCTTAGCTTTCTCTTTCTTTGATGTCTTGAAAGTTTCTTCTCTCTTTGAGGGTTTATCTTGTTCTGGCCACATCTCATATGCCATGAGTATACCATGAAGCTCATCCATCTTTAGCTTGGCTAAATTCTTCATCTCCTCGATTGCTAAAACCTTTGCATCATATCTCATTGGTAGAGATATCAAAACCTTTTGTAACACTGTTGACTCTTCCAACATTTCTCCAAGACCTTGAATTTGATTTATGAATTGATCAACTCGCAAAATATAACTTGTTATATCTTCTTCTTCTTCCATCTTCAAACTTTCAAACTGTCTTCTAAAAGTCTGAAGCTTAGCTTGTTGAACCTTTCCATCACCTTTGTAAATATTCTCAAGTTTTACCCAAGTTTCATGAGCATATTTACATTTCATAACTTTAACAAATTTAGATTCACATAAACCACATAAAATAACATTTAAAGCTTTAGCATTACATTCACTTGCCTTCTTTTCTGTTGGAGTAATTGCAGATGTCTGTGGCTCTTCATATTCCTCCACCACTACTTTCCATATGTCGAATTCAAGGGCCATCAAATAACTCCTCATTCTTATGCTCCAAAAATCATAATTCATCCCATCAAACAAAAGTGCCTTATTTGTAGAAAATCCTTCATGTGACCTAGCCATCATGCTTTCTCGATCTACCTTCAAGCTGTAAAACTTTTCAAAAAGGAACTTTCTCTGATACCAATTATTAAGCACGGGATATACAAAGAGGGGGGTGAATTAGTATATCATATATGTTATAAATCTTTTCCTTAACCAATTTTCACTTAATCAAACATTCAAGATATGCAATAAAACTCAAACAATAAACACCACACAAGATAGAGAGAGACACCAGATATAATGTGGAAACCCATTGTGGGAAAAACCATGGAGAATAATCTCAAGTTATGAATGAGCACCAACCCAAACAATATTCGCAAGCACCAACTTGCAGGAGCACCAACCCCTTTGCTGAGCACCAACCCAACTACTATTTGTGAGCACCAACCCATAAGAGCACCAACCCCTTTGCCGAACACCAACCCACAGGAGCACCAACCCCTTTGTGTATACCACACAACTATCTCTCAATGTTTCTATCTCAACAAATGATAGTTCATTATAACATCTCTTTCCTCTCTCTCACCTTTGCTCTTCTAAGCTAGATATAACAAATACAAATCATATTCATCTCTCACAATTTCTCTTCTAAGCTAGATATTACAATATCAAATCAACCTATCTCACACATATTACAAATGGATTATCAAGCCTTTATTTATATCTTTCCAAATGACCTTTGGCCTTCCCCCTTTGTGACCCTTCAATCCTCATGGAAAATGGTGCCAAACTTGTATGACCCTTCATATCCTTGCCTTTGAAAATTCATGTGGTGACCCTTCATGAGCGAAAATGTCCTTACCTCTTTTCTCCTTATTTTGGTGACTTTTTGTATTCCTCAAAGTGTCCCTTCATGAGAAATTTCACCCTTCCTCTTTTGTCTTCACTTGGTGACTCTTGGAATTCCCCAAAATGACTCTTCATGGGAAAATGCATCCCATCCTTCTTTTGTCTTTACCCCATGGCTCTTTGACTTCTCCATGGGCCCTTCTTTTATCTCATATGCAACCAAAAATGTATTCATTAATATTAAATAGATATTAACTCACATTAGCCAAGATATATCTATTACAAATATCATTAAATGCAATGGGGCCTGTATCACCATAAATGCTAGACCTTTGACATCAATGGCAATATTTCCAACACAAAATGGTCAATGCCTTAGGACAGGGTTAACACTTTCATACTCCCTTCACTTTATGGGAATATCATAAAAGCATTTGAACCCCTATAGGTGCTACACTTTTCTCTCTAGTCTTTGGAACAGAGGTTGTGCTCCCTCTTGAGGTCAAAAATCCATCTCTATACATATCTCTGTGAGACCTCATCTTTGAAGATGACTATCGTCAACAATGGTTAACTCAACTTGAAATATTATATTAACATCATTTAGCCACTCTTACCCATCTTCATATCTACCAAGAGCATGTTAAACATGCTTATAACAAACACCTAAAATAATGGGAATTTGATGTTGGTGATCTTATCCTAAAGGAAAATCAACATGTCACAAATATGTAGAAAAGCAAATGAGGCAATTTTGCTTTCAATTGGCTTGGACCCTACATCATAACCCATAAGTATGGATCAACAGCTTACCATTTTTCCTCTCTTGAAGGACACCTAGAACTTGAACCTCTTAATGCTTCACATCTACATCCTTTCTATTGTTGAATGAAATAACTTCATATCACTATTTGTCTAACTTAAGCTCATCCCTTGTATACCACATACATCTCCCTCTTCTAGGTAAAACCAACTAAAATTAAATCATGTGATTATCCATCACAAAAACATGCCCTAATCTTAAACTTTGGGTATCATAGTTCTACTTAAGGCATTATTCTCATAGTACTTCCTCTTCGTTTGAGGAGCGGTTCCTATGGTTGTTATCTCTATAATCCTTTTACCTACTAAAATTTTATACAAGCCTAGTTTTGCCTTGATAAAATTAATCCTTTTACCACGTGTAAATAAGTATTTGTCAAAGAAAAATATCAAAAATCAAAATCAAGAACAAACAAAAGCACAATCACTATATCATGGGTCAATCTATAGCAACCATAGACTGCTCCCTTGAAGGACAATTGTTGGAAAATTTAAAATTTCAAACATAAGTTTGACTACTCCCTTGAAAGGACAACTATTAAAAATCATTTTGGAATTATAAACATTAGACCACTCCCTTAAAGAATGGCTAAAATAAAAAAAGATTTGTCAAAATGCTAACAATTTCTAGAAACTTCTCACATCGATTAGCTTCCTTAAAAGCATAAACATACAAGAAAATAGCAAAAGACCCTCAAGAAAAATATATCTAAATTTTAAAAGCTGTAATTGGCTCTCATGAAAAAGTAAATCACATAGGGAAATCTGTAATTGACCCTCCTTGTAGACTTCTCACACCGATCAGTCTACATTATATATATATATATTATGACATAGACTTGTTTACCTTGCTTCTTGGGATACCTATAGGAAAGACATACTATTCCTGCTTATAAGTTTCAGTATCATCCATTCTCCCCTCATCTATCATATATGCATGAGACTATGAGCTCACTTAATACGTAATGATCCGAATACCTACTTTCTACAACTAAAACACGCTAATTCAAAGTGTATTATAGGCTTAGTTTCACTAAGCCCAATCTGACCTTTGAGTTTTATATCAATTTTTTCCAATTAAAAAGAAATTTCCCCCCTTTTTTCAGCACAACCAAGTAAAATCAACATCAAACATAACAAACCATGAGCATCTATATCAGCTATCTTCATTAAAAGTACCAATAAAGAGCATCATATCACATCAAATCAAAAACATCCCTCTAGTTTGCTATCATGTGAGACATCCTACATGTGCACCAATCAAATACATATAATTTTTCATATTCATATCCATTAAACAAAATCAAAATCACAACCCATTAGGATTCTTTCCAATCTACATCTATGTAAATATCATAAAATCAATCAATCTTATCATAATCATATCATTCGCATCGCATGAAATTAAACATCCATATATCATGTCAACATCAAAGTACTCATGCATGAATGAAATGATTAATATATACCCATACATGTCCATCATCATAACAACATATCATTAAAACAAACTACTCTTATCTCAACACATGACTAGCTAGATAAATCTACCATAAACATGACAATCGAATAAGCATCATCACAATATGAATAGGACCCATGATATATATATATATATATATATATATATGAAGTAAAATCTAAATGGTCAATACATAAATGAGTAGGTATCTATCTCTCTCAAAAAAATGTACATATTGCTACATCGGGATGCAGGATAAAATCAAAATCATATTTAAATATCTTATCTCATAAATATTAAGCCCCTAGGGCAC
Organism: Torreya grandis; assembly: GCA_037957365.1. Classification (NCBI taxonomy): domain Eukaryota; kingdom Viridiplantae; phylum Streptophyta; class Pinopsida; order Cupressales; family Taxaceae; genus Torreya; species Torreya grandis. Next base: position 224,220 of record JARHVA010002976.1, read on the forward strand.
TTGAACCACTACCACTAGTGCCATCAGGACCTATACCTATTGGTAGACCCCTTGGAACCCCTATATAACCAACTATGGATGCCGACTAACTAGGAGTAGCTGTTAATACTCTACCACAAGCTAGCCTTGTACTCTAAAAATATCATAGAATGGGGTAATTTCTCCAGTACCATTACCTCATAGTAGCATAACTCTTAGATCATGGCCAAGTACCATGCCCATGGTATTACATCTACCAGTCCTTTTATAGCAACACCCACTCATCTTATGCCAATCTACCCTTGAAGAGCACCAATCTGACCCTATAGTGTCACTACCTATGCCTCTAAAGTAGTCACTTATGCCTACACCTAATCCCTCTCTCCTATCACAATGTTCACTTGCCCCTAAAAATTAGTAATCTATCCCTACAAGGTGGCCACCTAAACCTATAATGCCACCACTTATCCTTGTAGTAAGGCAACATATGTCTCGGCTACTACTAAAATAACCACCACTTGAGGGCCACCCTATGCCTATGCTAGATCTATATCCATGGCCTGTTTCCCCCCATCTCCCTAGCCAAAATATGTTATGGCATATTGACCCTAATACCAAGTAGCATACTCATCACTAATCCCCATATCATCAATGTGAGTCCTTACTGGCAACTCCTCAAAATCCTAAAATATGTCTACAAGTTATGACTTAGGGAGTAGGAACTCTCCCTCCTCCCTATGATACTATGCCATGTCAATAGGAATCCCCTACATAGGCTAGAACTATCTTTGTATGTGATCAAAAGGGATCATCTCTATCTCCATCTCCTACCAATCATATATGTAGTGCTAGCTCTATAACCCTATCATATGATACCTCAGCCCTACCCACTATGGCCATCCAACATATGACTACCATATCAGATCCTTAGGTATTAAACCCTTGAGAGCATCTCAGAACCAATCCATATCCCTTGCTCTACCTCCTGCTCCCATGTAGGAAGATTACCTCCTCCATCACATAAAACTAGCCACATAATCTGTTGATACATAAGTATCAAGTACACCTAGGGGTCTCAATACCCTGATATGCTCATACACCCATCAATATAACACTAGGTTGATATTGATCTCATAGCACCAATGTGCCCTAAAATACCATAGCTCCTTAGATACCTATACTATCAAAACTTGTGCCCAACCAAACAAAGTCCTCCTTAGGATCATCTCAACTAGCATGTTGAGTAACACATAGGGAAACCACCCACCAATTGAATTTGGCAGCACAAAGCTTGTTAGAGCCATCATCATCATTATCGACACATACCTATCATTAGGATTGAGTTGATACATAAGACCATACCTAAAACCTCTAGCATGGAACTCTCCCTATCTCCAATCATCATTGTAGATCCACTCCATATAGTAATCTTGCTCCTCACTCTCTATATGATATATTGGATCCCCATGGATGGGTAATTGAGTGATCCTCACAACATCATCCAGTATTATCATGACCTCACTTGTTAGTAGCCAAAACATGTTGGTTTTTGGGGCCCATCTCTTGATCAATGCCACCAACATCCTAGGATCTTGGACCATGTGTTGATAATGTCATACTGAGCCTAGGCCTATGGTCTCCATATGTCTCCACTCTTCATCACTCATCACATATCATACCTATGCAAATAGTATGAGAATGTGATCCCTCAAGTGAATCTACTCTTAGGCCTACATTCTATTGTAAAAGTTAACACATATGCCTAAACCACTATCTATAAAAAATAGCATTCCCCTACTAGTTCTATGATCCAAGGGAATTCACCTAAGCTACAAATCTAACTAAATATTGATATAATATTTATGAATCTAACTACATGTTCTAAATCATCCTCAAGATGAACCACAACATTATTGCCAAAAAAACTATCTATAGTGAGCAATTCAACCACAAATAATTCTAAATTATCTTCCTACATCTTACCTACCATTTTCCTACCCCCTATTTCCCAGATTCTAAACATTTTACCTAATTTACAAACTAGGGCATTCCTAGGTCAAACCCTAATAGTTTAAACCTAAATTTTTACCAAATATTCTTATCAATTACCATTTACCAATACATAAATCCTTTTATCTACCAAACTAGCAAATGTTATACACCCCCTACCTCATTTTGTGACCTATGCCATGGATGGAGCCCATGTCCCTCCACTCGGCCATGCCCTCTTCCCCTATCTATTCCACCCTGTAGTGGTACCATACACAAAATTCTCCAATCATAAGATAATCCCCTCTTAAAATCAATAGATAATAAATCTCACAACACAAATGAGAAACGCTAAATTTAGGGAGTAAAAATTTGAAAATAACAAACAAATGTTTTTGTTTTTACTTTTATCACTTTTAGGGTTTCACCCTAACCATCAATGGTCAACCTTAACCATCCATGGTTAGGGTCACTAGTTTATAAATTCCCTCACATAGTGATTCTACTACACCTTAACCTACCTCACCCTTTTATCTACCTATTTTACCTTTAACAAACCCTAGCACACGACATTCTTGGACATTCCATTCCTTCACCTACCTATTTTCAACACCTACATAGCCCATTTTTATTAATAAGCAACCTACCTTTCCTAGCAAGAACTATATTTGGCTTGAATATGAGGTGGGATCTTGCATTCCCTCACCCATATAGGCAATGTCTACTTGTCTAGTGCATATAGAGTCAATTCAGCCATCCCTACCCACACCCACCCATTTTCCCACATCTACCTCAATGTTGATCATTTTTGCCTCAATTTTTTTGCATAATTTACACTACCTATGCTTGGTTATTTTGACTACATTGGATAACTTTACCATGTTACCTATACACATTTTTGCATCACCTCATGCAAGACTTACGTATTTATGTCTTTTTAGGAATACTTCCTACCTTGGATACCCATGACACTCAACCTATTAGTGTTTTCCATGAGTCACTTCCTACTTTGGATACCCATAGAAAGATTAGACTTGCTTTGGAGACTAACAGGTATATCCCACTACCATGCCTATAGCAGTCACACATTACATTGGTCACTTATCTTCTTATCATAACCTTTACTTTTACCAAACATTGGCAACTTTAATCTTTGCATGATTTTTGACTATCGCACTTAGTATCATTTTGTATACCAACTCCATGTTATAAATACCCAACCTCGTCATTTCATCTACATGTATATCAAACCTTGACCTAATTTCATTTTACCTCATCACCTCTCAGTTTGAGGGGGAATACCTCCTTCTAAACTCAAGGCAACCTTGATCTTACCCACCTTCCATTTTTTTTCTATAGCCTATCGATTCAGGCCACATAATAAAAAGGGGTAAATGTAGACACTAGAATCCTACACATCAGATTCTAATGGTTAAACCCTTAATCAACTCCTTGGACCCTTTAAATGAACCAAAACCCATTTTTTTAACTAATCAGCTAATCAAGCCTAAAACACCCTTTTTACCCACTTTTGGCTATTAGCCTCAACTATTGATGGTCAGGATAACCATCAAAAGTTAGTCTAACTATTGATTATTAGGCCCCACTACTTGGACATTTCCATACAAACACTATCAAATAACCACTTACCTTTTTAAATATAAGTTATACAAATCCTCTCATAAGACCTTGCATGAGTAATTTATAATTAGAAGCACCTCTTAAAATTTCACTTTAGCCTCTAGCCTTTGCCTATAAGAAGAGGAGAGTGGCAAGAGATCAATCCATCAATAACTATTATCAAGAGCTTAGGTACTTAAAGTTTTTCTTATTTTAGTTCATCTAATGTTATCAAGCATCATCATCCATCTATTTGAGAGAGCAAATTTGACATTGCCTCTTAGATCAAGTTTCCAAGCACTATCATTCTACCAAAATTGAACCAGATTTCACCTATGAATCAACAATGTCTACTAATCAACCAATCTATATTTGATAAGTCAAATACTTGATTACTACCATTTATCTATTTTTATCCCTTTTTATAATTAATAGACCCTACACTAAACTCTCAAGATTCATTTCCTGAATCTTATCACTAGTTGTTGATAAGTCTAAAATTAGACAATCAACCGTCAATGGTTGCTTAACTGTCGATGGTCAGGCCTAATCATCAATGGTCACCCCAATCATTGATGATCACCTATGATAGGTTAAAAATTAGTAAGCTAAAATTCCCTTTCTTTTCCAACTAGATCCTTCTTGAGTTTTTGCCTATTCTCCAAACTCTACTAGATTCCCTGAATCACACCTCCACCCACTAGTACTAATCAATTTCTCACTAATTAGATCATTTCTAGTCTATCTACCTTATCAAGCATATCCTTGTTATTTAGTTTCAAATATATTTTTATTATTGATGTAAGTACCTTCTATTTAGTTTTATAAGATTAATTATTTTTAAAATGGTGGATTGACAACCCCTAAGGAAGCCCATGCTTCCAAGATCTAGCTATCTCTAGGCAATCCACCTAACTACTTGTCTAATGAATAAATTTGCTTTAGTGTTGTCTTATCTATAGGTTTTCCTCCCCAACCAAAGAGGAGTTATTAACAATCTTTTGATTTAGCATGTACACCTTTTATCAGGTATTTCTACCATAACTCATATTTTTAGTTTTATTACCTTCTTCTAAATAATAGAAAATTTTGAGTGAAATAACTTGATCTTGAATTTAGATCTACTTCTATGCCTACAAAGTTAGTTAACAAATAAACTTAGTCCTTTATACTATTTTTGGCTTACAAACTTCACCTCCTACAACCTATACCTATAACTTGCCTCTTATACCAAATACTTAACGTATCCTATTTTTACCCTACAATCTCATCAAGCATCACCTATACCATAACCAAAAACCCCTACCCATCAATAATTAACATCAACAAGCTAAGATACCATTCAAAAATATCAAAATCCATAAACTTAAACTTACATTTTTCACCATTTGGCTTGGCTACCAATGGTCAAGTGACCACTTTGCCTATAGTCATCGACTATCAATAGTTGGGATGACTATCAATGATCACTGTGCATGACTATTGGTGGATCATTCCAACCCTAACCCACCTAAAAACCTTCTCAAAATAGATAAATTTCTACTAATTCCTACCCATCTCCTACCCCTACCTACCCCAAACTAACCTACCCCTCCTAATTTGAGAATTTAACCATTAATCCCACCAAAAACCAATCAAAACCCTATAACTAGGTCAAACACAAAAACAAACCCAAGTATACCCTCCCAATCAATCAACCACAAGCCACATTTAAATGCATTTTCATAAATCACAAACTATTTTACCAGTTTAGTACAACCCCTACCTCATTCCTTGATCATCATCAAAGAGGAATCTAGGGACCCACTACTTGACCATGTGTTTATCTGTATCCACCCTGTATCCTCACTAGTCCACTTAATATGCTCGATCAACTCAACCAATCAATAGCCTACTCATCAAACACCTCATTAGCAACTTTACCTAATACACCAACAAAATCACTAGATGTTAAAGTTACAAAATCAAATGAGTGACAATGACTCATTATGGTGCTTTTATTTTCATATCTTTAGGGTTTTCACTTGATTGATGATGGTCAGGGTGACCATCGACGATCAACCCAAGCCTAACTATAGAAATTCAAATTTTAGGGATTTTTTCCCCCCACACCAACCACTTTTCAAAAAAATTAGCACAAAACCAAATCAAACACCTACCCATAGAGATTGCCTTCTCTACCCACCTTTCCCACCAACCACATCACCTCATTGCTAGCCATTTTGGCCCAAATAAGCACATGCTTTGTGATGACCTTACCTTGGTCCTTTTGATAGTAATGATAAAAATTGTCATGTTGAACTTTTTTCTGAACTTGCACTACCTTGTGTATACTTGACCAACTTATGTCTTCTTGGGAGCACTTCTTACCTTGGATACCCATGACTACACCTGACCAATTTATGTTTTTATCAGGAGCACTCCCTACCTTGTATACCTAAAGAAACACCAACCTTACTTAGGAGACTTTCATTTACAAGTGTACCCAGCCACCACACCTAAATACAATCACACAATCCATCTGTCACTTATATTTTTAACACTGACCTTTATTTTTACCAACTATGGTAACCTAGTCAATACACAATCTTGGCTATCACACTTTTGTATCACTTTGTGTGCATGTTTGCACTTCATTACCCAACCTATCATTTACCTTCTCTAAACACTTTTATGACTCATAAAAATTTTACCCCATTCTATTTCACCTCATCACCTCTCAGTTTGAGGGGGAACACCTCCTCCTATGCTCGAGGCAACTGAACCTTTGACTTGTAATCCATTTTTGTTTTGCAGCTCATTGATATAAATTGCATGATAAAAATGGGCAAAATGTAGACACCAAAAATCCATACATGATGGTTTTAAATGTCGTAACTCCCATAGACCACCTCAAGGACCCCTTGGGCCCAACCTTGACCTCTTGACCATAAACTAGACTTAACACAAGTCAGATTGCCCAACTAGCTAAAACCTATCTTTTTAACCCAACTTAACCTTGACCCTCAACCATTGATAGTCACCTTAACTGTCGATGGTCACCTTGACTATTGATGATCAGGGTCTACCACTTGAACCACTAAGACCAAATTCAACTCCACCTTGCTTTCTTATAATTAAATTGTCTAATTCATGTGAGAGCCTATGCATGTTGAAGTTAAAATTAGATAGCAAGTTAGACCTCTTGTTAACATCTTGTTGCACCTTTCCTTCCTTACCTATAAGAAGAGAGGAGTAAGAGGTAAAAAGGGATCCATAACTACCAAGAGCTTTTATATCTAGAGTTTCTTTTATAGGTGTTCTTTTAGAAATCCATCCATCATAAAAGAGAGCTAAAGTGATACCGTCTATCAGCCAATAGCTAAGTACTATTACTCTACCAAAAATATGCCAAACTCTATCAATGAGTCTATCAATAATCCTCATCAAATTTTTAACCACTAGCAAGCTACGTATTCATTTATAATTATTCAATCACTTTGTTTGCATTTTTTAATCAACCTAGCCCAAGCCAACCTCTTAGAATTACCTTCTGGAACCTTATCAATCTGACCTTTTATTATCTAAACCCAACACATAATAACCATCAGTGATCATCCTAACCATTGATGACATGTCCCAATCATTGATGGTTACCTCAATTGTTGATGGTTACCTCAATTGTTGATGGTCACCTCAACCATCGATGGTCATTATGGCAAAAAATAGCATCAAGATATTTTTACCCACTTACCCTCAAAGAAATCCAATTTCCTTTTCCTCAACCTATTTACAGAGCCCCAACCTATTTTCTAAACCACACTCAACCTTTTTAGCATTAGTATTGACCTTCTTATTACTATAATTAGTCATTTTTACCTATTCTTTTATCAAGCATTTCTTGTACTTAGTTTTAGTATCTTTTATGATTTATGCAAGTACATTATATTTTGATTTTTAAACTTAATTTCTTAAAATATATGGATTGATAGCCTTCAAGGAAGCTCTTGCTTCCGAGATCTAGCTAGCACTAGGCAATCCACTTAACTATCTATCTAACCAACCATTTGCTTTAATGTTGTCTTATTTGTAGGTTATTCCTCCCAATCTAAAGATGAGATCTCCATAATCATCTAATTCAATTCACACATAACCAAATAGGTTTTTTAAACATACCTATATCTAGTTTCTTTCTTCTTCTTCTCTTGGAGTATAAGTTGAAATTATCTAAAATAGAGTCTTCTTTTGATCTTATTTGAACCCAATACCTATTTTTTCACTTAAAAACTTTTGACAACTCAAGATTTCATCCAATGCCTCAGTTTTCTTCTCAAACTTTATAAAGCTCTTCACCTTGATCGATGCTTGATTTAAATCAAGTTTCAGGGATTCAATTTTAGTTTCATGCATGATGCACTCTTCCTCTTTATCCCTTAGGCTTATATTGACTACCTCCATTTATCCCTTATCTTAATTTATGATCTCATCTTACTCTTTAGAAGAATTACTCAATCTTTTCTCAAATAATCCGATCTACTTCTCATGGTCCTTAGTAAGTGCTCTTAGTTTGTGATTCTTTTTTCTTTGGAACTTTAATTCCTCAAGTTCACTTACTAATTCTACCTCAAGATTTACTTCAGCTTCTTATTCATCTAGTTTTACATCAACCACGATGCCTTTCCCACTTGAACAACCCTCATTATCTGATTCTATAGCTATAAACAAGGTTTCATTGTTGTCATGTTCATATTTATGGCTGTTATCATCACTTTTAGACTCACTTGAGTCACTTACATCAAAAGGATTATCTTCCTTAGTGTATAATCTTTTCTTGTTTTTGAAAGTTCCTTCTCTACCTTCATACTTTCTAAAGTCCTTGTTATTATTAGGATTATAGTTCTTCTTGTTATTTTCATGATGGTCATCATGTTCTTTATTATCCTCAGATTTATCCTTATTAGGACACTTGGATACAAAGTGACCAATATTGCCATAGTTAAAACATTTAAATGGAAACATACCTTTGTAAGTTGAAAAATGGCTATTAGTTGATCATCATCAACATCTGAGCATCTTCATCATTGAATTTCTTGGATTTTAAATTATTCTCAACTTTGAAAGTTATTTCTTTCTTAGGAGGTCTACCTTCATTGGTTCTCATCTCATAGGCATTTAAGATGCCATGAAGTCCATCCATCTCTATCTAGTCCAAATCTTTCATCTCTTCAACTGTAGATACCTTAGATTCAAACTTATAAGTTAGTGATCTCAACACCTTTTGAACAATAATGGATTCTTTTACATCTTTTCCTAATCCTCTAATGATATTAACAACTTCATCAACCTTCAATAGGTAGGATGCAATGGTTTCACCTTCACTCATTTTCATTCTTTCAAACTATCTTAGGTGAGTCTAAAATTTATCCATATTCACTTTGGTATCTCCTTTATAAATAGTCTTCAATTTGTCCCATATATCTTTAGTTGAATCATAATGCATTACCTTCACCAATTATATTTTTGATAGGCCATAAACAATGGCATTCATTGCCTTGGAGTTGTTTTCACTAGCCTTCTACCTACTACATTTATTAGAAGAATAGGAGGAGCTATATAACCATCCATAACTAATTTCCAAATATCATATCTTTGTGACATCTAGTAAATCTTCATTCTAACACTCCAAAAGACATAGTTAGATCTATTTAATAATGGAGTCTTACTAGTAGATAAACCACCTTGATCTTGTTGAATAACCATCCTTGATTCTAAGATATCCTTTAGGTTTTTAGACCTAATTCAAAGGATCAAGATCTAATACTAAATGTTGGAAGAAAAATTACTGAGAAAGGGGTGAATTAGTCTTCAAACTTTCATATACAAACTTATTTAAGCACTCATATAACAATTAGACAAATATATATTTTAGAAAGCATAAACATCAATCCACAAGATCATGAGCATAAAGTATATGTGGGAAACCCTAAAGGGGAATAAAACCCATTGAAACATAGCTTGGAAAACTTGTCCTATAATACCATGAATCAATTTTGTTTTAGCACCAACTTAACAAGGAACACCAACCCCTAAGTTTATCAAGCACCAACTTGAATTTAGCAAACACCAAATTACTAGGAGGCTACAACCCCCTTACTAATTAAGCACCCACTCAAATAGAAATTTGAACCTATCCACCTTTCTCTTTTTTCCCTCTCACAAATGATGATGGTCTTATTTTTCTCTATCACACTCAAATTGATCTCTTGTACAAGCAAAACTATCTTTTACCTTCTTCACTCAATTAACCCTTATATGGCCTGATTAGATCATATGAACTTGATACTCACACATAAGACTTTTATCAAATGTTCATCACTAAACCTTTATCTAATTTTTATGGTCTTAAAATACCTCTTGTTATTCTTCAATATCCTTTCTTATTCACTTACTCCATACACACTAATAGGCCTAAAAATGCCTAGTATATATACAAGACTTTTCTTGTCCATATCCTTCTTGGTCAGATAAGCACTCTTATACTTTTATTTTGGCTATTTAATGGTTATTAAAAAACTTCATATTCAATATTCAAACATTATTTTAGTCCCTATAGGTCTTACCTTTCTTAAATAGGCCTTATTTCTTATTTAGGTATCATGGAGACCTAATCTTATTAGGTCTATCCTCTCCATAAAATAACTTGAACCTCTATGTCCCAGATGGCCCTCACCAAAGAAATAAATCCTTATATACACTTATCTATAAATCTCAACCTACCTATTCTATGCTCAAGAAGTCATAAATTATTTGTTCATGCCTTGAAATTACAATTAGGCCTTAAAGACCTATTAGGTCTAATTACCTCAAAAATACTATCTTCAAAAATGAAGCTCATACAACCTATAAAAACACATTATAGGAATAAAAAATATATTTATGGAAACTTCATGACCTTAGGGTCATCAAAAATTCCATGACTTAGGAACACCTTATTAAAAAGCTCACTTAGAACTACCAATTTGCTCAAAACCTAGTCATTAGTAATTTGACCTCAAACATTAGTATAGGTACTTTATAACACTCCAAATTCAGGTATAATATCCCATGTCATATATATAACATCACCACATGCTTGTTATATCTCTTCTTAGGATATAATGGTTCAAGAATAACTCTTCACTTAGCTAACTCAAGTTGTCAAAACACCTTAGAACCCAATCATACATACTTGGACTTCCAACACTTAAGATAACACTTCATATGAATAATAAAGAATAAAAATGATACAATGGTATTTTTATAACACCATAATATTCTTTAAATACTTCCAAACTAGGCATAATGACTTTAGAACATCAATCTTACTAACACAAAAAACTGCCACAATCCCTAAAAATAGTCATGAAAACAATGACTTAGAACACCTATAAAATCACTATAAATACCTTATAATGGGTTTATATAACCCTATATCATCCTAAAAACATATTTAAATAAATATATTATAATATTCCATATAAATATTGGTCTTACAGACCAATCTCATGGCTTCACTATACACAGACCTCACTATGTTAGACAAGTCAGTTTGAGATCAACTTCCTACCATACAGAAGCTTCTTCAAAACTTTTGTCCATTATGTATATGTGTTACATGTCTTGAATATCAACCCAGAGTAATTGGATCCATCCCTAATCCATCAAAACATATCCCTAATCTCATTCCCACTTTTGCCCATTTTTTCACTGTCTTCCTCACTAGGTCTTTTTAATGATAAGTCAACTTCCAGGACTAGTTTAGCATATTTGAAGTCTAGAACATAATAAAAAACCACCATGGGAATAATATATAAGTCTTAATATTAATCCTCCATCTAATTATCAACTTTGACTCAGTCAACTCTACTTGCAATAGCAAATTTCCAAGAAATATAGCTTTTTTTGTAGGGTCCACTTACTCATCTGACATACCAATGCCACTTGGAGGTATCTGGGAGAGTTCACTACATGATCCAATCATCAAAATAGGTCATACAATCCATTATAAGCCATTTCCAACAAGATCTTCCATATCATATCATAGTTATAGTTTTAGAGAGGTTTAAACCATCTTACGGTATTAACAAACATTAATAAAGTTTAGGCCCTTAATCCAAAAACTAATGATTGTAACATTGATCTAGTACCATTACCCATTTACCATTAATGTCTTAGGTTATCATGTAGAGGTTACACATGCCAACAAACACATGAAAGTCCTCAAGTTGAGAACCCTTCATTTTGTCCACACAGGAAACCTCAAAACCACATTTCACACTTTTTTCTTCAACTTAGGACCTCAAACTTCACAAACACACTTGAAACAACATTTAAAAAATCTACCTATTAGGGATTCCATGGATCTACTGGTTCATGGAAGTGCACTAGAATTTATGTGAGACATGATTTTCATGAAGGTCAAATCTGGGCAAACACTTGCAGCTATAAATTGTGAATAAACCAAGACTAATTTGCACATAACAAAGTTAATGGATCCAACTCAATACATTCATATTAGATAATATGTATAAATTAAAATTAAAAATAGGAATGGATGTAACTCCTCCATGAAAGGCATTCAAGGACACCTCAAAATCGAGTGTAATTCCTCAGTTTAAGAATAGCCAATTAATAAAGTAACCCCCATAATGAATGAGGCATAATATAATTGATATGACATATGACAGGTCAACATAAACTCCTATGACTTTACACCTAATCAATACTATCCAAAAATGTATAAAATCCAAATGACATGAAATATCCGATTAGGAAAAATACAAAGAAATAAATCCTACACTAACAACCCCCCATGAGTGTAGCTTAGGTAGGCAATGATTAAAAAAATGGGTCTTAGCAATAGGGCCTGATCAGGTACCCGTGTACAATGAAATCCCTCATACATAAAGAAGAGAAAACCTAGAGGGAAAAAATCCCCCCAAAAAGAGAGAAATGAAGAAGTGAAGAGGCTAGAAGGCCCCCTAAAGATGATGAAGCTGCCAAAGTGGATTGTACCCCTAGAAAATCTCATAGATGAATGAACTTACTCTTAGTGAAGGGTTTGGTGAAGATATTATCAACCTACTTTGAATACTAGAAAAATACTAAGTCAATGACCTACTCATGAATCAACTCTTGAATCTCAATGTGTTTGGTCCTTTGATGAAGGACTAAATTCCTATTGATCTAGATGGTGATCTAGTTGTCACAACATATGACTGTAGGCCACCTAATCTAGATACCAAGCTCAAAAAGAATCCCCTAAATCCAAATAGCCTTAGTACTTATGTTAACATCTACACTATACTCTACCTCGATAAAAGATAGAGCAATAGCATTCTACTTCTTACTCGACCAACTGATGGGCCATGAACCCAATGAAAAACTATAACCTACAGTGGACTTATGACACTCAATGTTACCAGCCCAATCTGATTTTATGTAGCTAACTAAGTTAAAATATGAACTAACCTTGTAGTGTATCCCATACCTGTGTGAACCCTGGATGTAGTGTAAGATCCTCTTAGTTTCTCTCTAGTAAAACTCATAGGGATCCTGCATGAATATCAAAATAATACCAATAGCATAAGAGATATTGGGTCTGGTATGATTCAAGTAGATAAAGCTATCAATAATTTATCATTACAAAGTAGCATCAACTAATGGAGTGGAACAGTTAGCCTCAATCTTGACTTTAGATAAGAATGGAGTCATAGATGGCTTATAGTTAGCCATGTGAAACCATTAAAAAAGATCAAGAGAGTACTTGGGCTATGCAAGTGAAATCCCTAAATCAATCTGAGTGATCTCAATGCTAAAGTAGTGTAGAGGCCCAAGTCAGTCATGGTGATTTTTTCTTAAATAATTTTCTTTAATATTGAGATAGCTAAAGAAGAACTCTTAATGATCAAAAGGTCATCAATATACAAAACCAGTATCAAAAATGAATCATCCTATCACAAGAAGTACACATTAGGGTCTGAGTGGCATCAAGTAAAACCTGAAGCAAGAAGAAAGGAATCCATTTTGGAATACCAAGCTTGAGGGACCTATTTGACTCCATAAATAGATTTCTTAAGTTTGCATACTAAATAAGATTATCAAATAAACCCAAATGGTTGTTCCATGTAGATATCCTCCTCAAGGTCTTTGTGAAAAAATGCACTCTTCACATCCATCTAATTCACACTCCAACTATGTGTGGTGGATACTGCAAGTGTGAGTCTAATCAAAGTCATATTGGATATTTGTGTAAAGGTCTCTAAGTAGTTGATGTCGGTAGCCTATGAAAAACCTTTGGCCACAAATCTAGACTTGTACTTGTCAAAAAACCCATCTGTAGCATACTTGGTCTGATATATCCAATGACATTGAACCATATTCCTTCCCTTAGGAAGTGAAGTCAAATCCAAAGTGTGATTGCTAATTAAGGAATCATATTCCTCATCCATGGCTCTATCCCACTCAAATATTCCTGATGCCTCTCTAAAATTCTATGGATTAGCCACAAAAGTAAATAATGCATGTAGTCCACTTTGAAAGCCTACTTGAGTACGCATGTCATCATTTGGATCCCATGCCCAAGTGCCTACACTCTAAAGTTTCTACCTAGCCCAAAGAGGGCCTGAAATGGGTGAGTCAAGTGTTGAATTTTCATCCTTTGATGCATTCCTAAAAGTGGATAAGGATGACTCCTCATCACTCTACTCATTGTTAGAATCACTATCAGAAGAAGAAGAATAAGTCTCTACCTCTAGAACCTGATATGAATAATCTGAATCCTCAGATTGCTCATCCAAATTGAGTGAAATTGATGTAGATGGAGAAGTGTCTAGTAAATATTTGGTATGACTCTCTTGAAACCTAATAGTTCTCTTGATAAATAATTGATGAGTCATAGGGTGGAAAAGCCTATAACCCTTGACCCCATTTGGATACCCAAAAAAGATGTAAGGTTTAGATTAAGCCTCCATATCCTTGTGTTTATTTTTGAGAATGTGCACCACTGTTGGTGATTCAAAGACCTTGAATTTTTGTACCTTTAGTTTCCTATTATGTTAAGCTTCAAAAGGAGTGATGCCCTCTAAAGCTTTATGAGGAACCTAATTCTAAATGTAGCATGCTTAATTGATGGCCTCTACCCAAAACTATGGAGCCAATGATCTAGATTAAATCATACAGTTTGTTATCACCTTCAAGGACCAATTATTACATTCTATTGCACATTCTATTGAAGAGTGTATGGTATTGTCTATTGAATTTCAATCCCCTCTATGTTATAAAACTACTCAAATCTTTGGTTGACATATTCCCCTTCATTATCTATATAAATTATTTTGATGCACTTTTCAGATTGCTTCTCAATAAGATCCTTGAAGTCTAAAAAATTATCGAACACTTCAGACATTTGTCTAAGAAAGTAGACCCATGTGTATCTATAAAAGTCATCAATGAAGGTGAGGAATATCTAGCCTTGGTAAAAGAAGAATGGGGAAACTATCTTGTGACATCACTATGAATCAACTCAAGAGGTATTGAAGCTCTCCTAGTTTTTCCTTTATCAAATTTATCTTTGGGATGTTTTCCAAGGTCATAAGCCTCACAAAGTCCCTTAGAGAATTTAACTCTAATAAAACTAGTAACCATGTATTAATGACTCAGATGCTCAAGATAGTGGTAGTTAAGATGGTCAAACCACTCATACCATAGCCTAGTAACTCCATCTGAATGGGTAAGCAATGTGGTAGGAGAAACATCTAGAGCAAAATGGGAGAAGGTGTATAGCCTAGAATGGTAATTAGCCTTCCCCAATGAAACTATAGTGTCATTATTTAGCTCTCTGATCTCAATAGAATCTAGTGTGAACTCAACTCTCATGCCCTGCCTTACGTGGGTAATAGATACACTAAAAGGAGATTATATGATAATGAAGGTACACTTGGAACATTTATGAATATTCTACCTTTGAATTTAACAGACCCTCTCCATGTAATAACTATTGGAGTGTCATCACCCAAAGTGATAGAGGACATGCTATAAGGCTCTAAGTCAAGAAACTCAACCTCTAATGAACCCATATGGTGTGAAACACCAGAGTCTATAACCCATGATGAAGTAAATGTAGAAACCACTTTAACTAAAGATTTTCCCTTAGATTTATCTTTCCCTTTTTCCTTTTCCTTAGAGGATTATTTGATAGATGAAGATTGTTTGATGGACTTAGGGACCCCTATAGTATTCCTCTCCAAGAGATGTGTAAGGTGGTCTATCTATTTCTTCATGCACTTATGCTCATCATGCCCATCCCTCTTATAATAGGAGAACTTAACCTTATCTCTTACATTTCCCTTCAAAGGAGGAGGTTTCAATTCTAGTTTTTGTAGTTATTTTCAATTTCTTCTTCTTCTTTGGATCCTTACTCTTTTATTTCTTATCCTTGCTACTAGAGGCTTATTGTTTCCCATTCCTAGAAATGATGGTTGAAGGTTTATAAGACTTGAGGGTTCCCATCTAGATCAATTATCATGTTCCTTAGTCAAATCTATAATTATGTCATCTAAGGATGACATTTTCCAATTGGCTCCTATGGCTCTCTTCGTAGCATAAAAATTAGAGACAAATAAAGAGTAATCAAGTCCTAGTTTTGCAAGCAGAGAATGAACTAAGTGTTCATATTTCTTCTCAATTCCACACTCTTTTAACTAAAATATAAGTGACTTAAGATTGGTGAAGAATTTCTCTAATGTGTCAAGGTTTTTAGGGCTCAGACTAATTATCTCAATCTCAAGCTCATGACCACTCATGGCATTGACTTTCCCTAGCAAGTTTTCTAGGGTGTCCCATACTTCTTTAGGAGATTTGGCTGACTCTATGTGAAATAAGAGTTCTAACAATACTAAAAGACATAACATTCCAAATGCTTCATCACATTTATTAAACCATTTTATCTTGTTTGCATCAACTGTGGGCTCAATTTCTACCCCCATAGTTATGTGAAATAACTATTTACTCCTAAGTACCATTGTAATCTTACTCTTCCATTCCTGGTAGTTGAAGGGTGTGAATGTATTAATAGTGCTAAGATCTATTATAAAATTAATATTAATGTGTAGTAATTGTTTTTGTAAAAATCAAATGTGCATAAGGAAGAGAATTGTAGAGTAGAATCATAAACCATAATACACCCCCCCTGAAATTAGGTCAAGTAGCCCCCCCACCCAAATTTAGCACTTTATAATTTAGTGCATTTTACAATGTAAATAGACTAGTTATGTGATAAATTGAAAAATACACACTTTTTCAAAATATGGTTCCCAATTTTGAGCTATTATTTACAAGATATTAACAAAATAAATTCTCGTCAATAGCCCATTTTTAATTAAAATGTGTCTGATGTTAAGGGGTTACCTAGCCTTCCAACCAGTCATTAGAACCAGCTTAGAATATAAAATGTAGAGGTTTTTATTATGAGGGGGAATTTTCCTCCTACCAAACTGGGCCTCACATTTCATCTTCTTCAAGCAAAGATACAAGGCTTTAAAACCCTCTAAATTGACTAAATTGACTTAAATGCTAATTTCTCAAAAATGACTTAATTCATAAAATCATAAAGTTTGATTTTAAAATATAAAGATAAATCAAATGAGAAATAAACAATAAAGAAATATAATTTGAAATATTACATTGGATTTGACATGGGCCCACCAAAGAGAAGTACCAAAATGAAACACCCAAACCCTAGTTTCTTCTTTTGGTGGTAGTTTAGCTAATTTTAGATGCCACCAAAGGAGAAATATAGGTCTAAAGATGAACTAGGATGTTGATAGGAGGTTGAGGAAGGTTGTTAGTAGTTACCAGAGACTTGAAAATAAAAAAAATGCAATTTTTTTATGACACCAAGTACAAAAATGTGGTTGAAGGGACATTTTTAAAGATAGATCCTTCAAAAATGCCTCCCACAAATCTGAGGCTACATGTAGAACCTAGAAAAACTTTGTCCAAGGGTTTACAACTGGTCAAGATGCCTTCCTACTCTATTTTAGGCCTAAAATAGAGATTATGGGGTGCCAAACTTCCACCAGAGAGCAAAAACGTGGTCTGCTTTTTCTACTAGACTGCAAGACATTGGGAGGGCCATGGAGATCCTTCACCAAGCTAAAAAATACTACAAAGGAGCCGTTTAAACCTAAAAATGGATTTTTCCTAATAAATAATTAGAACCACAACCAAACCAACAAATAACAATACCACAATAACCAAAAAAAATTATTACAAAAGGAATTAATCTCAATTTCAAAACTAATTATAGCAATAAACTAGACACTAGTGATACCAGTGTGGCTATGATATCATATCAAGGATTCCATGGATTTGTTAGTTAATGGAAGTACACTAAAATTAATGTGACATGATTTACATGAAGGTCAAATTTGGGCAAACACATACAGTTGTAAGTTATGAATAAACCAAGACTAATTTGCACATAACAAAGTTAATGGCTCTAACTCAATACATCCAGATTAGATAATTTATATGAAGTAAAAATACAAATAGGAGTGGATGTAACTCCTCCATGAAAGGCAATCTAGGATACCTTAAAATAAAGTGTAACTCCCCGATCTAAGAATAGTCGGTCAACAAAGTAACCCCCATAATGAATGAGGTGTAAGATAACCGCTATGACATATGACGGGTCAACATAAACTCCTATAAATTCACACCTAAGCAAGACTATCCACAAATGTAGGAAGTCCAAATGACATGGAATATATGAGTAATAAAAATACAAGAAAATGCGAGGAAAATAAATAATACACTAACACTATCAATTCACATTGGTCTGTTCATGCCTTGGGAACTGAACCTCATATCTTATTTGATTACCATATCTCTCTTTGCTCTTTTAGGCTTTGGATCTTTAGTTCATATTGTGATCTAGGAATTTGACTAAGAAGAGGAGATTAGTATGATGTTAGTGAATGAAACCAAATCAAAAACACACTAAGCTCACATCTTCATGCCTAGTTATTAGGGTGAGATTAGTAAAAAAAACAAATGACAAACACAGCAAAAAAGTAAGGAAAAACAACATGAATTCCTTCCCTTCCTTGGATGCTCCAAATGCCTTTGCAGTAGTGGCTTACTCAACTTGTGCTCATGAAGGCTTCATCAAAGGAATTTTAGCTACCTCCATCTCTCCTTGGCACCTTTGGCTTTGGCTTGGCTTGGCTTGGAATCAATTTGGCATGGTAACACTAGTTTTTATGAAGCTTTTAGAACCAATCTTGCATTATAACTTTACACAAATTAAGCTTAAAAATGGTGTTCATGGCATCTCTATTTATAGATTTTTGAGAATGATCAGAATCGACCTAAATTGTCCATCTCAGGATTGATATGTATGGCTAAGGATTAATCTAATTTTGCATTTAAAATTGATAAATAGACTCATCAATATTTGGGATAGAGGATCAATTAAGAGGCATGGAGGGCTTTGATGAGGAATGGGAGACATGAATCCTGATATTTGTGGTATTGATGGCCTAAGGATGTCTTCTCAAGAAATGAGGTCACCTAATGATGCAAATATTCAATATTCATTTCTAAAATAAATTATTCAATAAGGTTCCATGGAATTCTTGATTAGGCTCTAATTTGGTTTAATTATCTCTTAAGCATGTTTAAGCACTTTATGCACAAATTACTCAAATTGATCTGAATGCCTTGTTATTGGTCTAGAAGTTGACTGGATTGGAATTTAAAGGAAATGTTAGATGTATTGGATCCATTATCCCATTTAGGATATTATCAATATAAAATAAAAAAGGCATGTGTCTTGTGTAAGAGATTTGATAGGAAAGAGAAATCCAGAGCACCTAGGTGTAAAATTGGAATTTTGACTCAGAATGATTTGATCAAAGTTAATTGGCCCATAAATTACATTACCCCATTTAAGGATACCCTAGCTAGAATTAGCACTTGAATATATCAATTTCAAATCATTTAATGCATTTTAGTATTTTTAAGCCAAATTGTGCACTCTAGGTGGAAATTGGTCAAAAGCCTGATTGGAGGTTATCGATGGCTAGATTTAGGTGTCTACGATTTTCCCAAGTTTGGGAAGGCATTACAAGCTATAAGCATAGTAACATCTTTTCAAATAATGAAAAGATCTTGTATGCCTACAATTGCAATGATGATAAATTAACTACATGATGCCTCCTTGAGGGAACGATTGGAACAAGTAGGTTGACCAACAGTCCCTCGATAAGAAGTGAAACAAGGGGACCAAAAAAAGGAAAGATGATGGGGTAAAAACATAATTATTTTGAAAAAATAGTCAAAATCACTAAGAATACAAGTGAGATAGTGTACAATGGTTTTCCCAAAGGAATTTATAAGCATTACACCTCGATAGTGGCAACATGGTATGATAACATAATGATTTGCCCAAAGGTGGTTATAATCATTGAGAATATTGAGCTACCTCAGAGGATAGACAAACAAGATAACAATATGCCCATGTATGGGTAGAAAAAGTAAAATGGTGAGAACACAATGATTTGCCCAATGGTGGTTATAATCATTGATAAATATAGGTGGGACGGTGTACAATGATTTACCCATAGGTAGTTATAATCATTGGACCTCAATTATGGCAAACATGATAAACTTGGCCAAGGATGATGATAACTTAACATAGAGGGTAATGATGAATTAAAATACCCTGCTAGTAGGGAGATGCTCATCTGAACTAATAAAATTTGAAATTATTTAATGGTTAATTACTCTATTTGGGATATCATTGGGATTAAATCAAGATGTTAGTGATGAAGAGATGTTGATTCTACCATTTCTAAATAGACTTATTGAAGTTGAGGTTTGTTGTAGCATGTTCAATAGGCATCATGGTATAACATCATGCAGATTTGGTTGAAATATGCATGAGGATTGACTCTCGTAATCCAATACTCAATAGAAAACAATGCACCAATGATAGAAATCGTGATGACAATGTAAACATATGAAGATGGATGGATTCAAGTATAAGTGTGGGAAAGGAATCACTTAATGAACACATATAAACCAAATCAAGGCAACAGTGTTGAAAGAAAATAAACAAGTAGATAAATAAACAAAATAAGCAAAGATAAATAAACAAATAATGCAATAAAAACCATACAAATATTATCCCTAAAAAATAGGTGAAAACTTAACAAATGAATAAAATGGGGGAATAAAATAAAAGGAAGGGGGTGGTCGAGCTATCTCTATATGCACTAGGAAATTATACGCTACCTACATAGTTCTATGGACGTAATATCTAACAAAAACTTTAGGCCAAATGTAGTTCTCTCAGGGAATGGGAAGAAAAATGATAACTAGTGAAAACAAACATAATGGATGTGATATAATAATAGGAATAGTCTTGCAAAATGGTAAGTGCATGAGAGAAAAGGCCAAAAAAGATGGGGAAACTAAGTGACAAGTGGTTTGCTTGCAACTTAATAAGGGTTTATAGAATCCTTACGGCAAAGAAAGGGTCAATATTTTTGTTTTTTTCAAACAATTTTACAAATGTTTTAAATTTTTTTGAAGTATCTCAACTCGATCAATAATGACAAGACACTAAATGGTTCAAGCTCATAAAATGGTGAGTGTTCAAACTTAGGTTACTCACAAAATGGTGAGAGTATTCAAACTTAGGTTGCTCACAAAATGGTGAGAGCATGGCAAGGGGGTGACTAAGCTAACCTCAACAAGTATCAAGTGCTACCTACATAGTCCTAGAGTAGGACCTCAAGTCACTGTAGTTCTACCCTATAGCAGAGGAATTTGACTAGTGTAGCAGTCAATTCAAACAAAATAAGCATAGTTGGTAAAAAGGCAAAACATGGCATAGGAAGGGGCAAGTTGGTACGTCAAGGATTAATAAATAAATATTACCCCTAGTTTGCCCATAAGTAGTTATAACTAAGACACAACATCATAGATCAATGGTACTAATTTTCCCAAAGGCGGTTATAATTAGTATCAAGATCGGTGATAATAAAATAATAACAAATGAAGGATGCAACTGCTAAAACTTCTATCACACTACTCCAAAATATGATCTTTGTTTAAACTATTTGAGCCAACTAATGAAATTGATTAGATTCCTTGATGTTGAAAATGTGTAATGAATGATAAAAACCAAGGTCAAATGGGCTAATATTTAGAACATGTCTGGGTTGATTGGTCAAAAATGTAAAGTGGATATGGGTAAGAGGATAGATAAGAATGATATTTGTATAAAGAATAATAGTGATAAGATGGCATAACTAAAACTATCCTTATAGGTAATACACCTTAGCACTCAAGCATAGTACCACTTAAGGTGAACAATATTCATTGGCTTAAGAATTTCATCTCCATCTAGTGTGGCAAGCCTATATGCCTCTGATCCATAATCTATAGTAATGATGAAATGCCCTATCCATTTTGGTTTTAATTTACCTTTATTCTTCTTCTCAGTCATGTTATTCTTTTGGTTTTATTTATGAACAAGATCACCAAGTTCAAATGTTCTATACTTGACATGTTAATTATAGTGGCCTTTGAGTCAGTTCTGATATGCCTAAAGATTATTGAGCATAACTATGCATTTTTCATCAAGTAGGTCTAGCTCTTGCAAGTGAGCCACTCGATAGTCATGATTATTTAGGACATGATTGAAAGAGATGCATAGTGAAGGCAACTCAACCTAATTGGGAAGGATGGCTTTAGTATCATAATAAGTGAGTATGGAGTGGCTCTTATGGGGGTATGATGATTGGTACAGTATGCCCAAAGGGTGGGGAATATTTTTAGGTGCCAATCACAATTGGCATCATTGAAATTTTTTTGAGAATATTGACAATGGTTTTATTTGATTCTTTAGCTTGGCCATTAACTTGAGGGTAATATGCTTTAGAAAAATGTTGTGTGATGTTATATTCAGTATATATCTGGTCTACATCCTTGTTCTTGAATGATCCTCCATTATTAGATATAATGTCAGAGGGGATACCATAGTGGAAAATGAGGTGATTGAATATGAATTTGAAAAATTGCTTTCTAGTCACATAAGTGAGAGGTATAGCTTCAACCCACTTAGTAAAATACTCAATAGTAGTAAGGATATGTTTATGGATTTCAGATGAAGTGGGGTTGATCTTCCTAATGAGGTCAAGTCCCCATGTAATGAATGGCCATGATGTCAACATCAGTTTCAGAGTTTGGGTTGGGGCATGAATCAAATTAGCATGCTGTTGACATTTGTCACACTTCTTTACATATGCAGCTACATCTACATCCATCATGTGCCAATAATAACTAATATGTAAGATTTTTAGATAGGAATACCTTTATATAATGAGTTTCACATACTCATTCATGAACTTCTCTTAATGCTAGTGTAGACTCTATCAAATTTAAACAACGAAGCAGAGTTCCATCAAAACTGTGGTAATAAAGGGTAGATCCAAGTAGAGTATAATGAGTGGAATGATGAATAAAGGCTTTGGTTTGTTTTTGAGATAGGTTAGGTGGTAGAACTTGGTCATGAAGGTAGTTGTAAAGGTTTGAGTACCAGATAGAATTAGGACAAATAATATCACAAATCATTACAATGCTTAAAGGTTCATGAGCTGGTACTAATAAATTCTTGATAAGGAATTGATACTCTCTAGCTTTATCTATTTGTTGAATCAGAGAGCCAATAGTATCCATGGTATCTCTAGTTCTATTACTAGCCTTTGGTATGTGCTTAAACTAAATTTTGGTAATTTATTGCTTAAGAGTGTCGACCATGCCTTTATATGGAACTAGTTTGTCATCTTTAGCCTAAAAATGATATGTGACCTAATTAATGATTAACTAAGAACCACCATAAACTTGGAGATTAGATATGTTCCAATGCACTACCTATCAAATTCTTATAACAAGTGCTTCATACTCAACCATGTTGTTTGTACAAGGAAAGTTGATTCTGAATGATTTAGGGATTAGATCCCCCTATGGTGTAATAAATAAGAGGCCTACCCTAGATCTATGTGTAATAAATAAACCATCAAAATACAACTTCTAGTGCTACTCCTCAAGAGGTGTGTCAATGATGGTCATTATGGATTCATCAAGGATATGAAATGTGAGTGCATTTATGTTTGCAAGAGTCACTTCAACAAGTTGATCTACAAGAACTTGTCTCTTGATTGCCTTTTGATTGACATACTCTATGTCAAAATCATTAAGAATTATGATCCATTTCACCATTCTACCTTGTAAATTTTTTTTGATAGTAGATACTTGAGTAGATATACTTTTGAAATGACCATGGTCTTATTATTTAACATGCAATGGTGCAATTTCTGAGCTGTGAAGACCAGGGCCAGATAAGCTTTTTCAATAGGTACATAGTTATGTTCATATGTGACCAAGGTATAGTTTGGGTAGTATATGGCATGCTCTTTTCCATTATCATAATTTTGAGCCAAGAGTGCCCCCAGAGCATTGTCGATAGCTGATAGGTATAACAATAATGGATTTCCTGGCATAAGAGCTAATAAAATAGGTGGGTTAACTAAATAGTCCTTAAGTTATTGAAAAGCTATTTAGTAGTGATCATCCTAGTGAAATATAAATCCCTTCTTCAAAATATGTGTAAATGGATGACACTAGTCTACTAACTGAGAGATGAAACATCGAATTGATTGGATCTTATCTTACAAACTATAGAGTTGCTTCAAATTGGTTGGTGGTGCCATCTTAGTTATGGCATGGACTTTAGCTGGATCAACTTCAATACCTCTATGAGACATGATGAATCCAAGTAATTTACTTAATTTACATCAAACACACATTTTGGATTGATTCTAACTTTGTACTCTTGTAATCTTTCAAATACCTTATGTAACATTGTTAGATAGTCAGCCTTGTTCTTGGATTTTCCTAATATGTCATCGACATAGTCTTCAACAATATCATGCATCATATCATGTAATATGATAGTCATGGCCCTTTGATATGTAGCTCTATCATTATTAATGCCAAATGGAATTATTTGATGATAAAATGTTCTCCATGGAGTGGTGAACATTGTTTTATGTTGATCTTCTAATGTTATTTTGATCTGGTTGTATCTTGAAAATCCATCCATGAGTGAAAGCATTTCATAACCTACCATAGATTTGATGATCATGTCAATATTAGGTAATGTAAATTCATCCTTAGGACAAGCTTTGTTAATGTCTCAAAAATTAGTATAGAGTTTTATTCCTTTTGTTTCTCTAAGTTTTTGCTAATTACATTCAGAAGAAGAAACTAAAGTTAAGGGGTCAGGGGTTTGTACGTTACCCAGATTAAGTTGTGCACCGTATCCAAGCGATGTAGGAGCTCTTCTTTGGCTATGGAGGAAGACACCTGTAGATAAGAATAAGACTTTAAACAAAGAGAGTGTTAGATAAAGATATGGTGGACTGCCAAACAATGCTCAGTCTCGGAAGCGTAGAGCTCCGTGAGGGATGACAGTCCACTTTTTAATGAAAAGAGTGTCATATGAAGAGAAATAATGAAAGACTAAGAAAGAGAAAGTAAACAACGTGTACCTGTTCTCTACAGTCAATCTATCATAGTCACCGATGTTGGTAGTCCTGCCAGTGTCAGTTGGTCAATATGCCGACATCGGTTATGTTACCGATGTCGGTAGGGGATGTGGGCCTTGGATAGATTTCAGGGTATGTCTGTGGTCGATCGAGGAGTCTGAGAACTTGAAGGGTTGTGTAGGGTTGTAGGACAGTGAGTAGGGTCTGAGAAGGGACAAAGGCAGAAGGTTGTTGTGTAAAGAGGATAAAGATATGGGGAAGGCTTTTCAGCCTCTCCAGGAAGAAGTCAGGTCTGGTTGATAGTATTTAGAAATAGTAAATAGAAACTAGTTAATAATGTATTTTAAATACTAAAATAAGATAGAAGAATACTTAGCTCTAGTTGTGGCTGATGTCAAAGATCTCATGTAATGTTTCCAATCTAGGAGTGATTATGCAGAGTTTCTGTAGCCTAGAGAGCGAAAGTTGATGTCTGATGCTTGGTCTCAGAGTGTGCACGTCGATGTCTCAGAGTCTGGGAGGAAGAATTCGGAAGAGAGAGATTTTATTTGGTTTAATAAACTAACGTCAGTGATCCTGCCGGCATCGGCCAATATTTGATCGACGTCGACGGCTAGAGAATGGGTAAAAGGTCTATTTTTAGCCTTTCGTTCATTCTCCATTTGCCATGTGCATTTGCTATTGGAAAATAGTCAAAAGATGGGGTTATTATGCATGAGTATTGGTTAGACGGTTGGAAAGGAGTGAAAATAGGTCTTAGGTGGTTATGATATGAAGGGCTTAGTCATAGGGTAGGAAATGGTCTTAGGGCGAGGTGTCTAAGGTGAGGTGTCCTAGGTGAGGTGTCAAAGTGATGTCATAATTTAAAATAAGTTGTTTATTTTAAATTAATAAGATGTGTAAGGGACCAAAGGGAGTCGACACAATTTTGGTGTCTACATTTTCCCATTTTTGTCTTGTTGGTTGTTCTTGATGAACTACAAGACAAAAATAAGAGTAGGTTGCCCCAGGTATGGGATGAGGTACTCCCCCTCAAAGCAGGAATTGAGAGAGGGCAATCTAAAATTGGTTGCTGATTTGATAGGTAGTGGATGGATATGGTGAAGTTGGAGTGTGAACACTGTAATAGTTGAGATTGCACATATACCACTTCATGTGATAGTTAGGTCAAATTGTCGTAAGTAAGGTCAAGGAAAACTAAAATCAAAGTAATCAGTCCCCAAATTTTTGGTCGTAGCTGATTCGGTTAAATGATCAAAGCTGTAGCTCCAATGGTCAAGGAGGACTAAAATCAAACTAATTAGGCCCCAGCTTTTTAGTCGTAGTTGATTGGGTTAGATCGATCAAAGTGGTACCTCCAATGGTCGTCATGTTCTTGGGCTAAGAAGTGCTCGTGGAAAACATGAAAATGTCACAAATATTGGGGATCAACTTGGTCACAATCTAACAATATGTGTGAGGGTCATAATGTGGGATGCGTACAATTTGCTAACTATTCATGAGGTAGCATATATGTAATCAAAACAACCAATGCAAAGTTGTCTCGAATGTGGTCGTGATTAGAGGAGATAGTCACGATCTCCAAGGTTGTTGGTCGAGTCAAATAGAGATATAAGTGATCTCAAGTGTTATTGGTGATGGTTAGGGAGATGTATGTGATCTCCAATGTGCCCCATGAGAAGTTGAAAGTGACTTCTACAATGTCAGGGCTAGTTGTGTGGTCATGATTTTGGATTGAGTTTAGTCATGGTTAAAGGTTATATGGTTGGTCCATCAGATAGATGAACGAATGAATGGCCAAGCTAACCTTAGAAGACCCTATATCAATTGAGTGCTGCCTACATAGCCCTTGGGAAGGGCCTTAGTCCAATGTAGTTCTCCCCAAAAGGGAAGAAGAGTTGAAGCGGTTGATAGGTTGTTTTGGTCAGGTTAATTTTTCTAGCATTTCCCATATATGTGATGGTTTATGCTTGAAATGATGAATGTATGATGATGTTACAGCCTTTTCCATATTGTGTGATGGTGTATTCTATAACATTCGTTATGTGGTTTTTCATCCCTAGCAATTTCCATATTGGTGATGGTGTATGCCAAAAATGAAATGAGTAATGATGTTATAGCCTTTTCCATATTGTGTGATGGTGTATTCTATAACATTGGTTATGTGGTTTTTCATCCCTAGCAATTTTCCATATTAGTGATGGTGTATGCTAAAAATGAAATGAATGATGATGTTATAGCCTTTTCCATATTGTGTGATGGTGTATTCTATAACATTCGTTATGTGGTTTTTCATCCCTAGCAATTTTCCATATTTGTGATGGTGTATGCCAAAAATGAAATGAGTTTATTTATGCTTTAGCAAGTTTCCATATTGTTGATGGTATGTGCTTGACATAAATTGTGTTTGGTTGATAGTTTCCATGTGTATTGTTTTCCATAGAAACTAGTGTGAATGGGCGATGATAATTTATATAACACAAATTGGTATTTTTATTAAATAAATCATGAGGTTATGTTAATGGTGAGAACATGTTTTGGTTTGGTTTGGTTGGGTTGTCAAAGGGGTTATAAGATGTTTTGGTTATATGTTACTAAGGCGTATAAGAAGTGAAAGGCGTGTTGCTCTTTCATTGACAAGGATTATAGTGATAGCATAGATAGGATTCTTGTAAATAAAAAGCCCCGTTCATGCATTACGTCATTGACCATTGATTTGTGTTAGAGAAATACTCAAATCACTTGACGTTAAGTGAGATCAAAGTCCCTTGAGTATGTTGGGGTAATAAGTGTGATTATGTGATATGTGAGGATAGCGTAACCCTTTTTAGCAGGGATCACTTTTTCCCCTTTTATAGGTGACCCTGAGAATGACTATAGGCAAGTCCATGACTTAATAGTTTGTCAGTCAAGGGTTTTTTTTTTTTTTTTTTTTTTTTTTATGGTAGACTGATCAATGCAGGAAGTCTACTTGGGATGTTGTTTTGTCTTGATTTGTGGTCATATGGTGCTGTGTTTGTAGCAAAATTTGGGCATAGCCATCCTTTGAGGGAGTGGTCTATATTGTGCTTTATATGTTTTGATGTCTAGTTGTCCTTCAAGGGAACAGTCTATTAATTAAAAAAATTATGCAGCTGTCCTTCGAGGGAGCAGTCTACATTTATAATTTATGACCTTTGAATAGGCATCCTAGTTTTATTATTTTGTTTTGTTGACTGAACTTTTGGTCATGGACTAGACTATAGATGTTTAAGGGTTCCCTTTTATTAGGACAAAGCATTCATGCTTGATAAAAGGGTTAACTAATGTTTGTAGGGAAAAAGGGTTGAAGGAATAGGAATGAGGATGACAGGGGTTGCTCAAGGGACGAGCTCAAGTTAAATGTCAAGTGAATGATTACTTGATTAACAATAGAATGGTCGTAGATGTAAGGCATTAAGGGGCTCAGGTTCTGGCTGGCCTTCGAAAGAAGATAGACGATAAGTCCCTGATCCATACTTGTGTGTTACGATATAAGGTCCGAGCCAATTAAGAGGAAACTTGCCTCGTTTTCTTCTTTCCATATTGGTCACATGTTGGTTTTCTTTAAGGATGAGATCTCTGATTTTGAAATCTCACTCTTTTAGATTTTTTTTTGAAGGCACGTTTTGGTTGATGTTGGACGTGAAGTTGGTTGATGCTTGGTTGAGGTCATGATAGTCAGTACAAAGTCAAATTCCCCCAGTTGGTTTTGTGACAGGGACAATGTTTGACACCCATTGCAGATAATTAATGGGTTGGATAAATAAGATGGAGAGAAGATGTTGAAGCTTCTCTTTGACAAGGAGTCCAATGCAAGGATGCATCCTGTGAAGCGTTCGTGACAGGCTTAGTTTGAAAGGATGGGATCCTGATATTCCAAGTTGGAGGCAAGAATCTCAGAATCACTGATGGTGATGGCGACAATGGTTGGTAATGATTTGATTAGAGCAACCAATGGTTGGGGGTCTTCAGGTTGGACCTTCACTACTTGTAAAGCTTTAATCAAGGCTTGGTGATGTTGCAGAGAACTTTGTATTAGGTCATACAAATATATCTTCACAGGGGTTTGGTGAAGTTGTTTCACCATGGAGTCATGAATTGACCCCGAAGATGCTAGTCAGGATGTGCCCAAGATAGAAATCTTGGGTTTTGGTGGTTGAGAAGGCTTGACAAATGGATATGTCCAAGGGATAAAAACCTTCTCTTTCCTTTTATCCTTCATGGTTTGTGACATGGTGGTCACATTAATGGTGTTGATTTTGAACAAAGGGGGAGAAGGTGGTAGAGGGACCATAGTCTCGTGATAGGATCCCGATGTAGGTGAGGATGTTTGAGAGACAGGGGATGGTGTCGATGGTTTGTTGAAAGGGTGGTCAAGAGGATCCTTAATGAGAGGGGTGTCCTTTTTTAAGTGTTGATGAATGACAACCTTAAGAGCATAGCAACGCTAAGTGTCATGCCCAGGTGTGTGATGATATGCACAGATTTTAGTGTCATCGAACCAAGATGGTTTTTTTCCAAGAGGTTGGTATGGTTTAAGGGGTGGCAGACTGATGCTAGAAGATTGCAACAATCAGTGCAACAATGAAGCATAGGAACTCGTTAATGGGTCCACACATTTTATTGTAGTAGGGGTTGACAACTTCTATTTAGGAGTTGTAGGAGGAGTTTGTCATACCACCTTTTTAATTGGCGGTGTGGCCACATGTGTAGATGGCACTTTCTTGGTGAGAGGTGTCGAATGTTTTGGAGGAAGTATGTTTTTGATGGGTAGAGGGAGTAATGGAGGCAGTTTACCCCTGTGAGGTGTTGAAATAGGTAGCAATCCTGTTAAAATAGATGGATGTGGACCCAAGATAGAGGGCAATGGTGAAGGTGGGGGAGTTTTTTGATGTGGTTTAGTAGCCTTCTTTAGTTTGGTGTGAGGACCACTATTGTGCAGGGCAAGGTTCAAGTCTACCTTCACTTGTGGGTGAGTGAGGTTTGATGCAGGATGAACACCGAGAGATTTAATCTATTTCGGCATGGTGGACACCTGTGAGGGTTTAGGTTCAGCTATGGAAGGTTGATATTTTGAAGATTTATAAGTAGAAGCTTGATTCTTGTTAGAGATTTTGGAGTGAGTAGTCACAAAAGGCTTGTTAGTGTAAGATGAAGCGGGATGTGTAAGATAAGGAGACTTAAGTCGCTTCCATAATGCCTCATGTTTTAAGTTCCTTGAATGGAGAAATCCTAAGTTTTTTGCCAATCGAGAGAAGGGTTTAGGCGACGTCACACGAGGTCTTGCAATCGGTCTTTTAGAGCATTTAGGTGATCACAAGAGAAAAAATGTGTTAGACGCAGTGATCTCAAGCCAAAGGTGAGAGAAAACTGTCACTTGATCTTCTTCAGTCGAAGTGGGTGAGGTGGCAAGTTCTTCTCTCAGTGGAGAAGGAATTGGAGAATGTGGCTCTTCAAGAGGATAGAGCACAGGGATGATCATAGCTTGCGCATGTGGTCAAGGAGCAGGAAAATTATGATCCTCCATTGGTAATAGGAAGGATAAGGGCAGGGTTAGTGGCCTTGGTATCATCAAAGCATCCTCCAATATGGGAGAGGTCAAGGTAGACTCTCCTACATGTGAAAGGGGGACTGATAGAGGATTATCCTCCATCGGTGGAGGACAAATAGGAGAGGAAGGCTCCTCTAAAGGGTGAAGTAGAGGGATTATGGCCCCTTCTACATGAGGGTGTGGGGTATGAATGGTCACTTCCTCTAATGGTAGAAGAAGAGGGAAGGTTGGGGCTAGAGGAACAGGTAATATGGGTTCCTCATGAGGTAGAAATATGTGTGGAGGAGGTGTTTGATGTCGTGGGGGTGATATGGGTAGAATAGGCTCTTCTACCCGTGATGGAGAAATGGGTTGACTAACCTCTTCAGATTGTGGGAGAGGTTGGTTAGGAATAAAAGGAGAAACCATGTCGACTGTGTGTATATTGCACTCTTGGGGGTCATCGGCTATGGTCTGAATGTTATTCTGATTAAGGGGATGGTTAGGGAATGGTTGCCTAAAGATGTCAATGTTTTGGTTAGCCAGCGCATTAGGGTTATCCAAAACAAGGTCCCCCTTATCCAACATGTCTTAAACAACATTTTTGAGGGTTTTTAAATTATCGGTGTCATGACCGTTGACACGATGATAATTACAAAATTCATTTTCCCTGTACCATGTAGGGATGGCTTTTGAGGGGTCAAATTGGGGTGATCATATTTGAGGCAGATTAAGGACCCCCTACTTCACTAGTTTATCCAACATAGAAGAGTATGATTCTCTTATTGGAGTGTATTGACGTTGTATATACCATTGTTGGAAATGTCTTGTGATGCTTTGTGATGTGGAAGGTTTAGTTTGGTTGGTTGTAGTCGAAGATGATGACCTAAGGACCACAACATTTGCCGATCCCTTAGACTTAGAATTGGAAGAAGAATGATCATTGGATTTTGCATTGGTATTTTTACTACACAATTTGACTTTATCTTCTTCAATAGCATAGAGTTCAAGCTTTCAGGCCATGGTGAAAGCTTCGTCAAATGTGCAAAAAGTTTGAACCTGCAAAGTAAATGAGATGTGCTTGGCACATGCTCTTGAAAAGAGCTCAATGAGCTTAGGTTGAGGTAATGCAAAGGAGAGTTGGTTGATTAAACCTCTGCATTGGGCAACAAATTCAGATATTGACTCATCGTTGAATTGTCTAATAGAATAAAGGTCTGTGATGGAGACCTTTTTAGTGATGTTGATTGAAAAGTGGTCAAGGAATAGCTGAGCTAGTTGAGTGAAGGTAAAAAGAGAGTGACTGGTGATAGAACTATACCAATCAAGGGCGGCACCAGAAAGTGACATGGAAAATGTGTAAAGCAGTAATGCATCATCGTGTGCTATAAGGTAGCAAGCATGTCTAAACACTCGTAGATGTTGTTGTGGGTCCTCTTTACTCTAGAAATGAGTAAATTTTGGGAGTTCCCACTGACTAGGATATGGTCAAATTGGGACCGAAGGGTGAATAGGTTTATTACATATTTGTTCATATGAAAGAATGTTCCTTAAACTTGAAACAGATATCTCAAGATTGGACATCTTATCCATCAACATCTTGATTAGATCAGCTAGTGGATTGGTAGGAGGGGCACCCCCTAGGTTGTAGGGTACCTGGAAGGCATTAAGAGGGGCGTATGATGTACTTGGTTAAATTTGTGTAGGCACAACATATTGGTAGTTCATCATAGGGACTGATGTTGAGGTCAAGGGGGCTTATGCCATGAAGTTGGAGGGCATAAATTGACTAGATGCCGCGAAGGGTGTTTTAATAGTGGTGGCACTAGTTAAAGGATAGGTAGTTACTCTTGTATTGATGGGGGCAAGAGTGGGTGGGATAGAAACAAGCAAGTTTTGAAAAGGTGTTGAACTTGTTTGCATTATTTGTGGTTGAGGGGGTATGGAAACCCCAATGGAGGTAGGTCCAAAAATAGAATGAAAGGCCAAATCTTGAACATTGGCCATGGTTGAGTGACTAGTCGAGGCAATGCCCTGAGTGACCATAGGTTGGGTAACAAAGGCTGTCGATATTATTGCCATTTCAACTAAGGAAGTGGGCATCCCAAAAATAGGATTACCTGAAGGATCTCATGTTTGGCTTCTTGTGAGATAGTGTTGGAGAGCCTTGACGTTGAGGTCAAGGAATCTCTCAAAATTTTGATCCCCTTCGGGAACAATTGAAAGTTGGTCGGGGGTCGGTTGGATAAGAGTACACTCAGTATCTAAAGTATACTCCATTAGATGAGTCGGTATGAAAGGCGAAGGTGGAAGTGGTTATTGCCTTGCATGGTCAACAAGAGATCTAGCTTGACTACGTGTCAAAACCATCCAAGGCAAAAAGGATTCAGGTTTCAAAAATTGTATGTTTCAGTTTTAGAAAACCAAAGTGTGTGTTTGACAGAAAAAAGTCAGGTTTTAAGCATGTTATTTTGAAAATAAAATTTGTTGATAGTGACCGACGTTGGTGGAAAAATTGATGTCAATGGATATATGTTGCCGACGTCGGTCAGATAACTGATGTCGGTGAAAATGAGTTACCGATGTGGGTGGGAAAACTAATGTCGATGTATGTGTATTTCCAAAAGCTCAAAAAACTAAAAGTTTTTGGAATAAAGAGAAATTTTGAGTTGTTTTTGGACCTTAGAATGCGACCTTACCAGCTCAAAAAATTAGATAAAAGAGCAAAATAGATGATGGCAAACAACCTCTAAAACGTTAAATTCCTAAGAATAAATTTTAGAGTCATGGCGGCTTATGCCTTAGAAGAATATGTTTGGGAATTGGGCTTTTAGAATGGGTCCTAAAGAGGAAGTCTATGGTTGGTTTCAGGTTATGTTTTGGTGCTCAAAAATCTATGTTAGGTTCCGTACATGGCCTAGTGTTAGGGGCTTGCTCCCTTCACTTCACGAACCCAGAGCCGAGCTGGGCTGCTTAGCCAATATATACTTTGCCTATAGTTTATACTCTGCCAGAGAACAGAGTGGGTCCTCCTCTTAGTGGTGAAATCCAAGTAGGATCGCCAGGTAGGGTAAGGTATCTGCTAGGTGATGAAATCCTAGACGGGCCTTGTCTCAAGTATGTTTAGATGTTTAATTTGATGTGCTTATGGTCTGGTTGTGTAACATACGTGCACTATAATTTATTCATAATGTATTTTTAATTACTAGATGAGCTAAATATGCATTCAAGCAAGAATGAAATGCAATATATTTTTAACCCAAATTTAAATGTTTTGTTCAGATGCAAACAAGTGGGGAAGAGGTTAAGAGTATGAATTTTCACTACTCTAAAATGTAGGAAAGAGGTGACAAGAAGAAAAAGAAAGAGGTTCTTTTTAGCTTGTGGTAATGGTGTCTTTTCAAAATAAAAAGATAGAAGGAAGATGTAAGAAGAGAATGCAACTATATGAAAGTTTGCTTTTTAGAAGAAAATGAACCCAAGGAAAACTCCAGGGTCCCACTGGGCATGCCAGAATGTTTCTCTATGTTTTTTCTAATTACATTCAGAAGAAGAAGAAACTAAAGTTAAGGGTCAGGGGTTTGTACGTTACCCAAATTAAGTTGTGCACCAAATCCAAGTGATGTAGGAGCTCCTCTTTGGCTGTGGAGAAAGACACTTGTAGATAAGAATAAGACTTTAAATAAAGAGAGTGTTAGATAAAGATATGGTGGACTGCCAAGCAACGCTCGGTCCCAGAAGCATAGAGCTCCATGAGGGATGACAGTCCAATTTTTAATGAAAAGAGTGTCGTATGAAGAGAAATAATGAAAGACTAAGAAAGAGAAAGTAGACAACACGTACCTGTTCTCTACAGTCAGTCTATCATAGTCACCAATGTCAGTAGTCCTATCGGCGTTGGTTGGTCAATATGCTGACATCGATTATGTTACCGATGTCGGTAGGGGTAGTGGGCCTTGGATGGGTTTTAGGGTATGTCTGTGGTCGATTGAGGAGTCTTGGAACTTGAAGGGTTGTGCAGGGTTGCAGGACAGTGAGTAGGGTTTGAGAAGGGACAAAGGTAGAAGGTTGTTGTGTAAAGAGGATAAGGATATGGGGAAGGCTTTTCAGCCTCTCCAGGAAGAAGTCGGGTCTGGTTGATAGTATTTAGAAATAGTAAATAGAAACTAATTACTAATGTATTCTAAATACTAAAATAATGTAGAAGAATACTTAGCTTTGGTTATGGCTAATGTCAAAGATCTCATGCAATGTTTCCAATCTAGGAGTGATTCTATAGAGTTTTTATAGCCTAGAGAGCGAAAGTTGAAGTCTGATGCTTGGTCTCAGAGTGTATGCGTCGATGTCTTAGAGTCTGAGAGGAATAATTTAGAAGAGAGAGATTAGATTCGGTTTAAGAAACCAACGTCAGCGATCCCACTGGTGTCGGCTAAAATTTGACTAACTTCAGCGGCTAGAGAATGGGTAAAAGGTCTATTTTTAGCCTTTCGCCCATTCTCCATCCGCCATGTGCATTTGCTGTTGGAAAATGGTCAAAAGATGGGGTTATTATGCATGAGTATTGGTTAGGTGGTTGGAAAGGAGTGAGAATAGGTCTTAGGTGGT
Source organism: Torreya grandis (assembly GCA_037957365.1). Classification (NCBI taxonomy): domain Eukaryota; kingdom Viridiplantae; phylum Streptophyta; class Pinopsida; order Cupressales; family Taxaceae; genus Torreya; species Torreya grandis. The sequence goes on from JARHVA010002976.1 coordinate 259,602, forward strand.
TATGATATAAAGGACTTAGTCATAGGGTGAGTCATAGGGTAGGAAATGGTCTTAGGGCGAGGTGTCCAAGGCGAGGTGTCCTAGGTGAGGTGTCAAGGTGATGTCATAATTTAAAATAAGTTGTTTATTTTAAATTATTAAGATGTGTAAGGGACCAAGGGAAGTCGACACAATTTTGGTGTCTACACCTTTAGGCTTTTTTCTAATAGGTACAACATTAGATATCCATTCTGAGTAATCAATGGATCAAATAAATCCTACTTCTAAGATTTTTTCTAACTCTTTCTTTACCAAGAAAACAATGTGAGGATGCATCTTACATGTCTTTTTTTTAACTGGTTTGGCATCAAGATTGACCACAAGGTGGTATAGAACCAAGGTGGGGTCTAAACCTAGCATGTCAAAATAAGCCCATGTGAAGATATCTATAAATTCTCTCAACAGAGTTGTAAGGACTTCATGTTCCTTCTCAGTGAGGGATGCACCTAATTTTATCCATTTTAGGTCTGATGGAGTCCTAATGTTTACCTCTATTATATCATTGACTATAAGGTTCAAACCATCTTCTAGGATAGTAGACAAAGACAAACTATTGGACTATATCAAGGTCCTCTGCTAGGACTTGCTCTTCAGCTTCTCCTAGGCATGATGAATATGAGTCCCCTAATGGGAAATTTGGCCATGTGACAAAAATAGTCAAATATTCTTGAAGAATTTGATCAAATACTTTTTGTTACTCAAAATTAAACTCAGATCGATAAGCAAGTTCATCATTAGTGGTCTCCTGCTCTAAATTTGAAGAAGAATGAACACCCCCATCTAATGGTGCCTGAAATAGGTTTTCACCACTAGACTGGCCTTTATTTTTACTTTTTCCCTAGTTAAAAAATGCCTCAAAGAGGTTTTCACTTGGTGACCTCAATGTTTTACTTATTTGTTTTTGGCTAAGGGTGCTTACCCACTCTCTAAAATAGGCTTCAAGATCTAATGTAATTGAGAATCCTGACTTGTGATCTTCCAACGAAACATTGTCTCTAAGGCCTAAGAAGTCATAGAATGCCTCATCATTCTGAAACTCATAATTTGGTAGATTAGATTCTTGTTGGTCCCAATCTATCAGTTAGAGATAATATAATGGTAATGGGTTATGATGAATGACTGAGGTAAGGGTACAAATGACATTGTTATCAAATAGGTTAGTTTCAACTAGGTCATCAAAAGTAAGGCTATGATCAGACTCTACTTTGATATCAACATCATCATCACTAGTCACTGGTGATGAAGTTTGAATAAGATATGTGGGGTCACCCCCAGGCAGTTTAAATCCAAGTCCATAGGGTCTTTGATACTTATTCATGGAAATTGGTTCTAGCATTCCTTGTTGATTCAATCTGAGGCCTCTTCCTTCATAGTCTTGAATTTCCATGATCTTAATGGGAATAGGATACTTTTCACTTTGATAATGATCAACCTAGTTGTCATTATACAACCATGATTCATCCCCTTCAAGAGGATCTAGTTCTAGGCTAGATGTTGTTACAAATATGGCAGGTCCCTTATCTTTGTTCTATTATTGCCAATGCATGTGTGGGGTGACTTTAGGTCACCCATAGGTCTTCATATTCTAAGGAATATTGGAAATATGGAAGGTATCATGGGTCACATACTCTCCCAATCCATTATCTAAAATGGTGAAATGATTGGAAGCTTCAGGAGGTGACATGTTGGAAAGGGAATCTAAGGTATTAGGATCTATGAAATTATCCTATGGTGGATCAATAAGTATGGCCTTTACTTTATCTTTATTTTAACTTTAATTCATGTCATATTTATAATTGTAGCTTTACAACTCAACCTCAAGATGTTTACAGTGTTCATATGAGTGTAAATCTCCTGGAATATTCACTTCCATCCTTGAGTGGGAGAACATGATACATTGATGTAGTGTTGATGGGACTACACAAATCACATGTAACCAAGGCCTACCTAGAAGCATATTATATGAAAACTCAAGATCAAGCACATGGAAAAGTGTATCATTATGTGATCTAGGAATTTGACTAAGAAGAGGAGATTAGTATGGTGTTAATGAATGAAACCAAATCTTAAACACACTAAGCTAACATCTTCATAATTAGTTATTATGGTGAGACTAGTAATGAAAAAAATGACAAATACAACTAAAAATTAAGGAAAAACAACAAAATTTCCTTCACCTTCTGTGGATGCTACAAATGCCTTTATAGTAGTGGCTTGCTCGACATGTGCTCATGAAGTCTTCATCAAAGGAAGCTTGGCTACCTCCATCTCTCCTTGCCACCTTTGGCTTTGGCTTGGCTTGGCTTGAAATCAATTTGGCATGGTAACGCTATTTTTTATGAAGCTTTTAGAACCAATCATGAATTATAACTTTACATAGATTAAGCTTAAAAGTTATGTTCATGGCCTCTCTATTTATAGATTTTTGAGATTGATCAAAATCAACCTAAACCATCCATCTTAGGATTGAGATGTGTGGCTAAGGATTAATCCAATTTTTAAATTAAATTTGATAAATAGGCTCATCAATATTTGGGATAAAGGAGCAATTAAGAGGCATGAAGGGCTTTGATGAGGCATGGGAGACATTAATCCTGATATTTATGGCATTTATGGCCTAGGGATGTCTTCCCAATAAATGAGGTCACCTAATGATGTGTATATGCAATATTCATTTCCAAAATAAATTATTCAACAAATTTCTATGGAATTATTGATTAAGCTCTAATTTGGTTTAATAATATCTTAAGCATGTTTAAGCACTTTATGCATAAATTACTCAAATTGATCAGAATGCCTTGTTATTGGTCCAAAAGTTGACTGGATTAGAATTGAAAAGCAATGTTAGATGCATTGGATCCATTATCCCATTTAGGATATTATCAATATAAAATAAAAAAGTCATGTTTCTTTTGCAAGATATTTAATAGGAAAGAGCCATCTAGATCACCTAGGTGCAAAATTGGCATTTTGACTAAGAATGATCTGATCAAAGTTAGCTAGCCCATAAATTACATTGCCTCATTTAATGATACCCTATATAGAATCAGAACTTGAATATATAAATTTTAACTCATTTAATGCATTTTAGTGTTTTTAGGCCAAACTGTGCACTTTAGGTAGAAATTGGTCAAAAGCCTGGTTGGAGGTTATTGGTGGCTAGATTTAGGTGTCTACATATATTAAGCCTTAAATTAGACATTTTATCTATTATCTAAGTACTCTCCATATTCCTCACATTCCAAAACAACCTTCCACATACTCTACCATTTCTTTGTATCCTTCATAGGTCTTGACAATACTTCATAGTACCTTATTGAGTCAAGCAGGGTCTAGGACTAGTCAAGTTGCATGCTTAGGTTTAAGACCTTACCTCTGTAGCTTTATCTTGAATATTTCTTGAGTGTTAAAAAAATTCATATGCATGATTTATCATCCACTCATACCTACGTGTATCTATCTCACCAAACCACCATCTTCATACCCTCTCACAGGGTCTCTTCATGTGATGATTAATGTCATGACTAGGTTGTTAAAGCTCTTAAAGCTTGACAACTAGACTTGAAACATTCATTGATGCTTCAATACTTTGATAATATGTATTTTATGTTACTTATATAGTAATATACATATGTACACACTTCTTCATGTAGATGCTCATGATATTATAATGATCCTCAAGACTAGTGCTCAAAAGTATGCTTACCTTGTATCTTGATCTTGACTTGAAAACATGTCATCAAACGCAAAAAAATCATTAGGTTACCGTCAAATTCTCTCTTTTCATAATACTTCCTTATCACAAACCACTTCACCATTCATCTTTACTAGATGCACTTTTACATGAACTTTGATCTTGACACTAATGACATCCATTTTGACCTTGACATCAATGACAACACTTCTCAACAAAATTGTGTTCTTCTTTTGGCAAAGGGAAGAAACATTGTTTGATGTAGATGGAGCTTCTTCAGTTTTTAAGTAGAAGATCTCATCATAGACCTTGATTATTTTTTTAGCTCTATTATAGGTAGCTTTAACATCTTTTATGGGGACTTTTAGTTTTCTATTTTTTATGTACTTGGATACCTCATCATGTCTTTATGTTGGGACCCAATTCTACTACCCACCTAGGCTACACTTAAGGGGGGTTTTAGTGTAGATTTTATTCCATTTAATAGTTTTTCTCTGCACATGTTTTATTTAGCTTGCTTAGGTATCTTTTTAGGTCATTATGAAATATAATCCCACATTTATAAGGAAATTAGGACATGTTTGTCTTTTACCTATATAGTGTACCTTTATAAAGCTTTTATGGCTAATGATGTCAATGCTAATATTGCAATCTTTTGATTGTTGAGTGATTACTTCTTCCTAAATCATGTTTGATTTCACTAATACATAGGTAATTTATTTGTGCATTTGACTATATTCAATAGATCCTCAATTATGGCCCACTATGAACTAAAATCAATAACTAAAAAATAAATGTGGGGGGGATTTCAATAACCTAAATAAAACCACTAACATATTCAAATGTGCATAATTCCAATAAACTATGCTTATAAAAAATTACATAGCTACAAAGGAAACTATAATGTCATTCCCATCTTTTCATCATAAGGAAAAACCACCTACTTTATTTGAAGGAAGTCTATAGGGAATGGCTCATAACCAGTCAAACAATATTAAAACTACCTTTAGTCAAATAAAAAATGTCACTTACATAGTAGATATGAAACATAAACCAAAAATTTCTATGTAAATGAGAATGAATGGTGGTCACAACTCACAACCACTAATAGGTTGGCTAAGCTAACACTACCAATTATTTTTTAGACCATTTGAAATAAGTAGATCCCTTGACATGATAGAGTTCAATGACTCGAAGCATTCTTAAAGAATAAATTGATAATCACCCACTAAACTAAGCAAAACAAACTACAAACATAATGAAATGAAAATTGTCATCTTTATATGTTTTCTTCCAGAGATTAATGATTTTATCACTAATAAATTACATTAATGAGGCATGTCTTGTATACTCTCTGCCATAAATTTTTTGCCTAAACATGTTAAATGTTTTTTCATTTTACATCAAATATTATGTATAAGAGAGCTAGTGTTTCCACAGTCCATTATGTAAATTAAGAAGAAGATTTATGTTTAAATTATGTGAAAAATTAATGTCTTAGGTCACACTCTATGAAACATGATTAGGATCTAAGAATAGTATGATTAGATTGTAGACCTAGGGTTCTATTTATAGATGTTAGCAATAGTATGTTGTATAGTCTGGTAGTTAGGGAATTAAAAATATAAAAGGTATATATTAAATGATAAATTTCATTGAATGACTATTAAAAAGATAACGAAAAATAAATGCAATTCATTTTGGTTTATTATAGATAAAAACTAAAATTTTAATATCTTTAAGAATGATAATAGTAAAATAAATTACATTCTCAGAAGTTATAAATTCATTAAAATTTTAATTCAAGTATCAATGACATAGGAGGATATAGTTATATTTATGCAATTAGTTAGAGAAGTGAATCTAAATTAATTGATGAAAATAAATTATAAAATTAAATTTTTAAATAAAGAGTAAGGGAGAATCTGGTTAAAGTGAAAAAAATTAACCTAAAGAGACAAAAGCATGGGAAATAGAGAGGAAACAAGAAGGGACATGAAATGAGACATCATGAGAACCATGATGACGCCACCCACTAGAGAATAGAAAGGAAAAGGAGGATGTTCTGATACAAATCATCATTTTATAATCAAATTAATGATCAGTCCTTAAGAATGGTTTAATTATAGCTCACCATCCATGTTTAAGTTGGTATCAGACTTTCTAATTTTTACGGCTTCTCTTAGACATCATTTAACATAGTGGTCCTCTATGGTTAACACCTTGGTATTATCTGTATAAATATGATGATGAGTTTTGAAGGAATGTTTTGCTAAATTTGACTTGGCAAATATTTCCTTCTTTGTATCTATAATATGTTTATTCAACCTCGGATCTATTTCTTCTCTCATATTTTTCCACCCAACAAGTCTGATTATGTCTTGTTTTCTTACCATTGCTAAAGTTTCTTGTAAAGGATCATTGTACCTTATCCCACCAATTCCTAGTCTAGAATTTTAACTAACCAATATAATTTTGAGTTTATTACACCTAATGGTACTAGTGTGACAATGTTACCTTTTTTCTCAATCAACTTGGATAATATAGATGATATTTTAGGTAAGTTTATTGATTCATGCACCACTCCTCCTATACACTTTTCTATATCTAATATTAATTTTATCAAATCAATCTTAGACTACATGCCTTCTCTTCTTTATTCCATTCTTAATTCTCAATAAAATTACATGTCCTTTTGTTTGACGTCCTCATTCTATGTATTTATTGAGAAATATCTTTAACCCTAACTCATGTCCCACTTGTTCAACAACCCAATCATTTAATTTAAAATTATCTTTAAATGTATTTGTTATCAACAATGAACTTGGTCTCTTCTCATTACCTAATCTATATTCTAAATTAATTGACACTTCCACATTTAGTCATTCTTATCAAAATGATTCTTCCCAAACCAATCTTCTCACAAAAATTCATGGTTCGGAAGCATCTTACTATTTTGAAGTTAGACTACCTCTTACGAAATTATGGATATGGGGATAAATTTTTTTTTTGATGAAATAGAGTTTATATTATCAATATAAATATATCAACATTTACAAGACTATTCATAAAAAAGTTGGTGGTAAGAGAGCACGCCACAATGAGACAATAGGACCAGCCTAGTAAATACAAACAAGGCCAAAGCTAAGAACATGGAAACATACTAGTCCAAGCCTATTTAGGAGCCTTTAAAACTTCTTAATGAACATTTCGTAGATGATTCCTTTCTCACTCTCATTGAGGATGAAGCTAATATTGTTAATACCATGCTTTGTCTTGATTTTTTTGTCTTACTTCTAGGTCTTCCATCAAATGTCATAAAACCTATTTTTACAAAAAATATTTCCTCCCACAACTCCATGGATGGCTTGATATGAGTGTATTTCTCCACCATGATGAAAATTTTAAGTTTTTGGGTATACCTTATGCTTTCTAGACCTTCCCCTCTAAACTTTGGCAATATGTGGTGGATAGAGTGGAAAATAAATTATTGTATTTGATCACCAAAACCTTATCATTGTCTAGTAAATTCTAAATTTTATCTAAATTACTTTCATCCACCCATGTGTATTATTCTTCTTATTAGATGTCTTCCAAGTAGTCAGTCTGAAAACTTGAAAATTTGCTCAAAGATTTCATTTGAGCTAACCCCTCCATTGAAAAAGATTTCCATAGGGTGGTCTGGGAATATTGTTGTCTTCCCTAGGAGGTGTGTAATATGGGATTGATATATGTGTCTCATCAAGGTTTGGCTCTCTGTGTCAAAAGGATTGTTTGTGTTATTGAAGGAAAAGAAGCCTAGAAGGTGCTCAACCATAATTATATTACCCAAGGCTCCCCTTCCAGACGTGTAACATGGAAAGGTCTTGGTTTTGATAACCTCTTACTCTTTTTAAGGGAATGAAGTTAAAAACTACCTCCCTTATGGAACTTAACTCTTTCCTCACTCTTTTGACCAAGATCAAATAAATTCCCAATAATTATGTGAACTCTTTAATTAAGGATTTTCTCACCCTTTCTACTCCTCATGCTAATAATGTTTGGAACTTGAATTTTTCCAATATTGATAATAGGTGGGCATTATCTCTCATAGATTTATATGTAACTAAGAAATCAAAATCATAATTAATTTGTTTAGTTTCCCTTTTATATCACCCTTCTTTTAATTTTTTTTAAAAATGGGCTTAGATTCACAGTATCCCCAAGTATATTCCTAGAGAAGAGTTCTTAGTGGAAATTAAAAATTTGTTAAAGGTATTACATGTTGACTTGGTTGAAGAGGTGAGACAGGATTGTGCCATGGCATTAATAAAATCCATGTCAAACATATCTAGGTAGGAATGGATTGCCTTGAAGAATCTCAATTTGAATGATAATAGTGTTAACACTTAAGTAAATAAGGGGAATGTCATATTAATTTTAAACAAAAATGATTACAAACAAATATGCTTGAACATTTATATAATAGTGGGAGCTATAGATTATTAACTTCTAACCTTATTTTTAGAATATCTAGAATCATTAAGAAAGTTATTAATCAATCCTCTTTTAACAAAAACACAAAGAAACAACTTCATCCTAAAAAATATACCACTCCTAAGATTTATGGCACCCTAAAATACATAGGGAATGTGTCCCATTAAAACCTATTATTGATAACATTGAATCACCCATGCATTCCTTAGCATCCTTATTGGCCAATGAAAATAAATAATTAGTAGAAAAACTTCTTCCTTCATCACAGACTCCATGGGTTTTATTGATTTTATCAAGGACAAAAAGGCCTTTGATGAGGAGATTTTAGTTAGCTTTGATGTTGTGTCACTCTTCAAAAAGTAGCCTATTAACAACACAATCAAAGTCGTAGGTAGTCACATTGATGAGGATATTATGTCACTATTATCACTTTGTTTAAAGTCTACCTTTATAATGAACTGTTACACCAAAAGCTTAGACTATTAGTGAATCTACACACCAAGATTTTAGCACCCCACCATGCTTCTAATAATCCCATCCTTTGGAAGGGTGTGTGCTTCCACATGCATACAGGGACCCCTAATAAACACTACCATTTCAATGCTACCACTCGATACCTGAGACTTGAATATAGGTTGTTACTCTAATACCACATCTAATGAACCATTACAACAAAAGCCTAGATTGTGAGTGAATCTACCCATCAAGATTTTAATAACCTTATTTTCTTTCTTATGAGTCATTCATGAAAAAATAGAAGTCATGGCAATGGTTTCCCCCTCCTTCCCCCATTATAGCCAATTTATTCTTGGATTATTTTGAAGACTTATCTCTAAAATCCTTCCCCTTAAAACCTATTTGGAGGATAAGATAGTTAGATGAAACTCATGTAAATTAGTCACATAGTTTAGATGAATTAGAAGATATCTAAACCCACTTAAATAAGGTTGTTGATTCCATCAAGTTCACTAAAGAACTAAAATCTGAAGGTAAGCTTCCCTTTTTAGACATCCTCCTTTCTGGGAAACCTGATGAATCTTTATATCAACATGTTTATAGGAAATCTATGCAAACAAAGTTTTATTTTCATATGAATTTTCACCATCATCCCTTTTAAAGAACAAGGGTCTTTAAAACCATTGCCATGAGAACCTTGAGAATCTAGGATGATGAGAAATTAGAGTATGAAATCAAACACTTGATTGAGGATTTTAAGAAGAATGGTTAAAAAGGAAAATAAATTTATAGAACCTTTAAACCTGTTAGGAACTCTCTTTCTAGACCTAAAATTTCAATTGACATCCCTAATAGACCTATTACTTTCCTCTTATATGTTGGAGGAATTTCTAATAAAATTGCAAAAATTCTAAATACCTAAAAATCCATACCACCTTTATCCCTCACATAAAACTTATGAGGTTGATCAAGTTGTCCAAATATATTTTAGAATGAACTCTTAGAAATGGAGTGCATAAAATTGATTGCTCTTGCAAGATGTCATATATTGGGGAGACAAATTTCTCCATCAACATAAGGGTGAATGAACCTGTTACCAATACAAACAAGGAAAATTTTATCAAGTTAGATTTAGAAAAACATTCCTTCAAAACTCAATATCATATTTATATAGATAATATCAAGGTGTTAGCTATAGAGGATGACTATTTTAAACAACGTCTAATAAAAGCTATAGAAATTGGTAAGTATGATAACAACTTAAATAGGGATGGTGTGCTAGAATTAAGAAAATCTTGAGGATTGATCATTAATTTTATTTAAAAATTATGATTTTTATCATAACATCCTCTTTTTCCTTTCTATTCTCTAGTGGGTGGTGTCATCATGGTTCTTATGATGTCTCATTTCATGTCCCTTCTTATTTCTATTGAGAAGTGTTGTCATTGATGTCAAAGTTGATTGGTGTCAAGGTTGATGTCATTAATGTTAGCATATGTTGCAGCCAGCCAAGTTACTAATGAGTTAACATCTACTACAACTAACCTCATGCCTAACCAAGACTCACCCAAATTTAGCATTGGTTGATGCCTTATCCTTTGGTGCCTGATAATGTAAATAATTTTCAAGTCTTTAGTGATAATCAACAAATATTAGATTTCATAACCAATTCTATAGCATTTGATTCTCATATCATTGATGAGACTAATGAAAATGCACTTAGGGAGGAAAATTTTGATGGTATGGTCATTCAATTGAATGATAATAAAACTCCCAAAGGCATGATTTCTTTAGAGAGGCTATTGACCAAGAAAAAATAGTTGAGGTTTCTAAGATTCCTAAAGTAAGTGGGAAGGATTGAAATTTAATGGATCTTGGCCCCTAAGATCAACCCCAACTAGTTAACATAAGAAAGTCCTACATAAATATTGAGAACACAAATGCCAAAGAGTTGCGGACTAGGTATAAAAATGTTATATCTTGGCCTTATGATGACTTAAAGATATTTGATCCAAGGGTCATCACCCATAATATACCCCTTAAATAAAATTTCAAACCCTTCAGACTAAAGCAAAGACCTATGAACCCTGTCTTGGAACCAAAGATCTTTAGAGAGGTCAAGAGATTACTAGATGCTATAATTGTGTTTCCTATTAGGCATTCTACCTAGGTGGATAATTTGGTGCCAGTCAAGAAGAATAATGGTGAGATTAGATTATCCATTGACTTTATAAATTTAAATAAATCATATAGAAAGGATAACTATCCTCTTCTTTCTCTTGACCAAATGATTCAAGTTGTTTCAGGTTCAGCCATGATGTCTTTTCTTGATGACTTTTCAGGGTATAACTAGGTGTTGGTTGACAGGGAAGATAGGATGAAAATAGCCTTCACAACCAAATGGGGAACCTTCACCTACAAGAGAATGCCTTTTCAGTTAATAAATGTAGGAGTTACCTTTCTAAGGTCTAATAGGCAAGTGCATCATTATATATATGGATGATCTAATAATTTTTTCTAAAAATAGGGAAGATCATTTTATGCATTTACAATAAGTCTTTGAGAGATGCAAAGGTATGGAATATCCTTAAACCCCAAGAAAAAGTATCTTTTGTGTTACTAAAGGGAAAATTTTTGGGTTATGTCATAACTAAAGATGGAATCTCTATAGATATTGAAAGGGTGGAAGCTATATCTAAGATAGAGCCTCCAAATAGTAGAAAAGAGCTAAAATCATTCTTTTGTAAGATAAATTTTGTAAGAAAGTTTATTTCTAGATTTTTAAAGATTATGAATACATTAAATGACACGTTAAAGAAGAATGCCAAGGTCTCATGGAATGAATAATCAAAGAAGGAATTCAATGACATCAAAGAAGTAATTAGCCAAGCTCCAGTCTTGATAAGTCTTGAATTTTCAAAGGACTTTAATCTCTATTATTTTTCATCTAACCATACTATGGCTACAGTTTTAACTCAAAAAGTTGATGGATGTGATCACCCAATATATTTTATGAGTACTAACTTCAAAAATGTTGAATTTAACTATTTATTTATTAATAATCAAGCATATGCATTAGTTAAGGTAGTGAATAAATTTAGGCACTATATCCTTAGAAATAAGGTGCATGTTATTCTACCTAACCCTGCCACAAAGCTTATGTTGAGCCAGATTGAGCTTGGGGAATATAGAGGTAAATGGATGTCAGTTTTACAAGAATATGACATAGAAATGAAAATAGCAAAACTGGTAAAGTGCTAAGGCTTGATCCAAATGATTGCCAATACCAGCCCTAAATTAAGTATTATGCAAGTGGATCAATAGAACTTTCAAGCTAGTGAGTGGTATGATTCTATCATTAATTTAATAATTAATGGTACCTATCCTATAGGACTAATAAGGGATCAAAAGAAGGTTCTAGGGCTAAAATCAGCCCATTATTTGATCAAAGATGGGGTCTTATGCAAAAATAACTTTGAAGGGGTCTACCTACAATGTGTCTCAAAAGAAAAAGTTGCCTAGATCATGAGCACCTTTCATGAGAAGCTTGGTAATGAACACCCATTTAGGAAGACTACATCCCATAAGATCCTCAGAACTAGATACTATTGGCCAACTATTTTAAAATATTCTCACAAGCATGTAAGGGAATGTCACTCTTGCGAAATATTTATCCCTAAAAAATCCTAAGGCAACAATGCCTTTACAACCAGTTATGGTTGAAAAACCATTTGCATAATGGGGGTTGAAATTTATGGGGGTGATTAAACCCAATTCATTCAAAGGTCACAAATTCATCCTAATTTCCATAGATTATTTCACAAGGTGGACTAAAGTTGTAGCCACCAAACAATGCAAAATAAAGGAAGTGATCAGTTTCTTAGAGAACATTTGTACTAGATTTAGAACTCTAGTCTCTCTCGTGTGTGATAATGGTTCTACATTTACATCCATAGAGATGATTGAATGGTTATATGATAATGGCATCTATCTTAAATTTTCATCCAACCATTATCCCCAAAGAAATGGAGTTTCTGAATCTACCTATAAGAACTCAATGAAGGAAATCAAAAAGTCTATTGTAGATAAGCCCAATACTTGGTACAAACTTCTCAAATAAGCCTTATGGGAAAATAGGATAAAAATTAAACAAACCTTAAAGGCATCACCATTTTTTTTGGTATATGGACAAGAACCAATCTTTCCTATCACTCTCAAATTACCTACGTACAAATTCATGTACGAGTATATGAAAGATGGCTAGGAGCTTACAAATTCAAGATTTTTAGACATCATTTAGATGGAGGATGCAAGGGATAAATATTTTTTTATTTCATTAGGCATTAGACCATAATGAAAATATGGTTTGATAAAAGATCAAAGATCAAGGTGTTGAGACAATGAGATCTAGTTCTCCTTTGGGATAATACATCTGAGCTTAAGGGAAAACATGGAAAATTCACACCTTTGTGGATTGGGTCATATCATATTGTAAAAACATTTAGAAAAAACACCTTTAAGCTCAAATATATACAAGGAGTAGAGTTCATACTACCCACCAATGGGCAGTACCTCAAGCACTACTTCTCTATTGTGCCTCTTGAGGTCTTTATGGAGTAAAGTGTAAGATGTTTAGACTTAGTGTAGGTAGGATAGTTAGTTTATTTTAGTTCTTTCCTTATTATCCCTTGTTTATATATAGGCATGTGTATATTTGTTTATTTTTCTTTTATTTACTACTTTATTGTTTTTTATTGTGTGTTTGTTTCATGTTGCTTGGTTCCTTGTTTCTAATAAGTTCTTTTGGACAACCTTGAGCCCAAAGTTTATTTAGTTTACTTAAAGTTCCAAAATCCAAGAAAGTGGGTCTGAACCTAATATATGTGCTAACTATGGATCTAAAATATGAGCCTATTATTGTGATTTGAAGAAACTGATAAATATTGATGAATAGGTTAACTATTTTATGAGAACTTAAACATTGTTTTGGCCTAAGTTTGGTTTTAAGAAGATTTGTACTTGTAGGATGAAAGTTTAATCTATTGATACATAATCATTCTTGTGCTTAATAAACATCCTTGCCTTGGATAATAGTTATAGCCATAGGTGACTTTTTGAGGATCAAAAACTTGACCAAAACTTTAAGCTTGGCTACCCTGGTTCCCAACCATGCTAAAAGCATTAAAGATATAAAAATAAAAATTTAGTGAAAAATCAGAAGATTTACAAGCATAGGTGATTCTACTAACCTCCACCAGGACTATGGATGCCTAGCTAATAGTGGATTAAGGCCATGAGTGGAGCCAAAGGCATCTCTATCGAGGCTATGGATGTCTGCTTGGCAACAGAGTAATACCCAAACCTTCCCTAAACTAGAAGCATGGTTCTTTATAAATATCTAAGCATGCTATAAGTCAGTGTTAATGATTAAAGATATGAAACATAAAAGTTGTCCCCTAAATCCCATGGCAATTATTAAGTGGAATTAAATCACACACATAGCTTGGCTATGTCTTAATGTTTGATCCCAATTCTACAAGTGCAAGGTTTGATTCAACCATAAAATGATCTAGATAATGGCATTGATTAAATAAAGTGGATGACTTAATTTTTTTGTCTAAATCAGAGTCTCTAGGTTCTAACATATTTTTATATATCCCCCAAATTCACCATTTTTTGAGGTCAACATACCCCTAATTTTTAAAAATTAGGACCCTTGAGATGTTTTGAAGCTTAACACTGAAAGCATGGCCTATTTTTTATCATTATTAGAATTTGAAGATCATCCACTTTGATAAGATTATTTTATTGAGTTATATTTTGATTTAAGCTTGCCTAACATTGTTAATGATTGGTCTTCATGTCTTTAAGTTACAAGTTTCATGGAACCCTTGCTAGTAGATTCATGTTCTAAAAACCCTGGTATAAACCCTTGGTTTAAGTTTAAATTTGAATTTGGTGGGAGCATATTAGTGGGAACATTCTAAATCTATTTTTAACTCAAGCCTAATTTTTTTTATGTTAATGCTTGGTCATGTTTTTTAACATAACCAAATCTTAGCCTAAAATATGCCTTGGTCCCTTTTTATTTTCCCCTTTTTGCTTCCTATGTTTCTAACTATGGTCTAATTTTATGCTAGCAAGCTCCCTTTCATTTTCTATCATGATCCCCTTTATTATATTTTATTTAGCCTAAAGTTTTAACTCTAAGGTGCCACTCATGTTTTTAACATGAACAAAACCTTAGACTTAAGGCTTTAGCCCAAGTCTTTATTATCTCATCCTAGGTCTAACTTAAATACCTCACATCTTGAAGGATCCAATGATTTGTGCTTCTTTTTGACCTTTCAATTAGATGATGCAAGGAAATCCTAAAAAAATTGAGCACTTAGTCCTTTAGACCAATCACATTTGAGCACTCATATCATGATCAATGATTCTCACTTCATCACAGACTGAAGATCAAATGGAGTGAAGACATCATTGACAAGTCAAAATCCTCAGGAGTTCCATAGAGTCACCACATGGAACTATCACATTTGAGACTTAAAATCAAAGGGTCCCACACATTAAAAGGAACCAATAGGGTGCAAGGTCTTAGATCATGAATGGATAACTCTCACTTCATCCTAATTTTTAATCAGATAGAGTGAATTAAGCTTGAGATCTTAGGAATCCCTATAGATCCACCATGTGGCACTCTCACATTAGGACACAAGAGTTTGATGAACCTAAATTTGATATTCGTGTGACCATCATTTGATGTCCACAAGGACGTATTTGACATCCACATGACCATCAAATTTAAGTCCATTAAAACTAATAACATCATGAGCATAAATTTGACATTCGTACGATCATCATTTGATGTTCGTGAGGATGTATTTGATGATCACGAGATCATCAAATTTAAGCTAATGGATTATTTTACTTGAGACCATGATATACTCCAAAATGTTGCTTAAAATATCCTGAATGGCATTGTAAATGAATGGAAGCCCTTGAATGATGATCAAATGCTTGAGATCTTTGAATTGAAACTATTGAAATGATCTTATAGTCTAAATATATGAAAAAATTAATTCATTCTAAGTCTATATCTTAAGGTCCCAATTGCATTTGTTTGAATGCCATGAACCTTAGGCTAAAGACTTATACTAATTCTTATTTTAAAAGAGTAATTGTGACATAAAATTCAGCCCAAATGCTTCTAACCAAAGATATTATTATGTTTATTAATACAATAAATCCCTATGTCAAAAGCTAGCATTCTTGGTCTATATATCCCTTTGACCCCTTTTAGCATGTTCTAAATCTCAGACTAAGTATTTTAGCCTGAAGTATATGTTGTGTTTATTAAACATAATGTAAACTTTGGCTTAAAATATTTATCCATGGTCCCCTTTGTATGAATCTCAAAAAACTTAGGCATAAACACTTTAGCCTAAAGTTTATTTCATGTTTGATAAACACAAAATAAACCTTAGCCTAAGGTAATTAAACCTAAGTCCCCACCTAAATAATTCACTAACTTAAAACTTGTGTATCTTACAAATCCTAATGGCATGTGTTAGGTTGTGGAGCTAAAAGCTTCAACTTGTTACAGATAAAGAAAAGGAGGTTGTTGAAGTTTTAGAAGCACCAGCGTTGGCAGCATGACCGACGTCGGTCATGATCAGTGCAAAAGGCAACCAGTGTCGGTAGTAAGTCAGCCGATGTCGGTAGTACCAGGTAAGCATGGACTGGTGTCAGTCACCTGTGTGTTCTAGAACTGTTCGTTACATGAACAGTTAGTTCAGTGAACGAAGTGTTTGCATGTAAAGGCTATTTCGAGTCTTGAAATGCATGGATAATTATAGTAAACTAAGAGTCTAAGTTATTGTTCAAGTCTGGGATCTATTTATAGACCCATTGGCATGTATTGTAAAGTGTGCTAGTGAAGAGAACAAAGTGTCTATTTCTCCTAGTTCCACTAATGAGCTAGAAAGGAAGCCAAGGAAGATCCTTCCATTGTAAGTATGGTCTGTTGAATTGCAAGTTGCAGGTTCATGGGAGATCAACTTGAAGTACTTTAGAGTGCTTGGTGTATTGGCAGGGTTATTACTGACTGGTTGGAGAGGTGAACACCAATTCTGTGTGTGAGTTGTGTGTTGGAACCATTTTTGGTAGGAGAGTGTTTTAAAGAAGAATTACTATACACTTGAGGTGTGGGAAGCCTCTGTAAGGTGGAAGAGTGTGGCGGCTCTTTATTGTATTCTTTTTTGTACAAATGTTAATACAAGATAGTGTATTGTCTCTCATATTTTGTGCTATTGGTGAATTCTAGTTACTTGTGCTTCTGGTTATTTCTACATGTTTAATTGCTTATATTTGGTAATCATATTGTGCTCTTTTTGAGGATCAAGATTCTAACAAGTGGGATCAAAATAGGTGTGTTTGTTCTTAGATTCCCCGACAACTGGTATCAGAGCTTTTGGTTGGGATACTAACAGGTTGGATTAGATCTGATTAGTGTGTGTTGATTATAGGTTATTCATAGGGGTTTCTGTTTGAGTGGGAGTAGAGCAATGGCAGAAGAAAGTAGACTACGAATGGAGAAGTTTAATGGTAGGAGGTCCAAGTCTAGGTATGGCAGAATAACCTACTAGAAATATGGAAAGAAAGAGCAGGAAAAGAAAGATTGTCGGTTGGTAGCAAATTAGCATGAAGGACATGAAGAAGAAGCAGATGTTGTGGATTTCGTTGCACAGGATGCTCTGGTATGTTCTTTGGATAAATTAAAATCTAGGGTTTTAGATTCTGGTGCCTCTTTTCATGCATCCCCAAATAGGGAATTTTTTCATGAGTATGTCCAGGGAGACTTTGGAGAAATTTGTGTAGGGGAGGGTAAGCCTTGTCAAATGGTTGGCAAAGGGAAAGTGAAGATGAAATTGCAGACAGGTAACACATGGGTGTTAAAGGAGGTCATGTATGTCCCAGTTCTAGAGTAGAATTTGATTTTTTTAAGAAGTTTGGGTGATGAGGGTTGCACAGTAACTCTCACAGCGGACTCTTGGAAGGTTACCAAGGGTGCACTTGTTATATCAAGAGGTAAGAAAGTAGGTACACTTTATCTATCTACTTGTATTACTGATTCTCTTTCTAGTTTATCTACTTCAGCTGTAGATTTAAAGATGTGGCTTAATAGGCTTGGTCACATGAATAAGAAGGAGATGCATGTTCTTGAGTCAAAGGGTATGCTTTTGAATTTGAAGAGCATAGATCAAGATTTTGTATGCAGAAGAAGAAGGTGACGTTTCTTGAGGAATCTGATGTTAGTGACAAGAACAGGAAAGCCTTGGTTTTCAAGGAGAAAGTGACGGACAGAGTTCAGCACAAGGGGCAAAAGAATTTTGAGCAGAGCAAGGGTGATTTGGACAAGGGTTTGATCCAAAAGGAGCTCGCAGGAAAAGGTCAGTTCTCACAAGCAAAACACAGAGACCGACGTCAGCTAGAAAACTGGCATCGAGGTCCAGACAATGACCAACATCAGCTATGTGCAGACTGACGTTGGTGACTCAGGGCAGATAAACACCGACATCGGTCAAGGGAGAATCGATGTCAGTGATGAGGTAGTCGCAGGGAACCAACATCGGTCGGGTGCAGACTGGAATGTGATCGGCATCGGTCACTGAGACAAATTTTGGGTGGACAGCAAGCTATCAAGGAAGTCTCAAGTGCCCATATGGAGGACTTAAAGGGTAGGTAAGCCTCAAATTCATCATTTCCCTTCTTTACACTACTTGTTGCTCACTTATGGTAAAGAACTAGGAAGTTATTAAAGAAGCAGAGTAGGTAGATCTAGGAAACAGTGGGAGCTTGGCATGGATGGAGGATGTGATTCATTGGAGGAGAACCAAATAGGAGTTTTTGGTGGAGTTGCCAGCTGGAAGTAAGCACTGAGAGACGAATGGATGTTCAGGATGAAGAAGAGCGGAAATGGATGCGTGAGATAGAAGGCCAGGGTATATGGTCTTGAATAAGCTGCAGGACAATGGAGGTTTGATCATTGTGTTTCTCTTTACCAGGTTGGATAATATTAGCTACATTATCCTATTATTGTATGATGTGCTTGTTGCAAGGTTACATATATAGGGAGTTGTTGAACTATAGGTAAAGCTAGTTCAGAGGTATGTCATGGAGAATCTGGGAGCAGCAAGATTCTTTGGCATGAGTGTGTTCTAAGGACATGGAAGGTCACAGATTGACTTTGTTTCAGGATGATTGTGTGAGACCGGTTAGCACACCGTTGGTTGGACAATTCACAGAATAGTGTCTTAATGAGGTTAAGTGCATGGTATGTACTAGACCTAAATTTTCCCAAGCAATGGAAGTTGTCACAAGTTTGGAGCCAATCTGGGAAAGAAGCATTAGAGGGCAGTTCAGTGGATTCTTAGAGGGACCAGCAGCAGGTGCACATGCTATGCAGGTTCAAGTTATTTTCTACATGGGTTGTAGATGCGGATGTGGCAGGGGATTTGGATGACAGGTTTTGCACTATAGGTTTTGTGGTGGTTGGTCTTTAAGAGTGATCTTGAAGAGGGATATAGAGCCAAGGGAACTAACTAGATGGTGTATAGGTATAGGTACAGTTGTAGCTATTTATCTCCAAGTGGGAGATTGTTAGGTTATGGAGCTAAAAGCTTCAACTTGTTGCAGACAAAGAAAAGGAGGTTGTTGAAGTTCTAGAAGCACCAGTGTTGGCAGCATGACCGACGTCGGTCATGATCAGTGTAGAAGGCAACTGGCATCGGTAGTAAGTCAGCTGACGTCGGTAGCACCAGGCAAGCAAGGACCGACGTCGGTCGCCTGTGTGTTCCAAAACTATTCATTGCACGAACAATTAGTTTAGTGAATGGAGTGTTTGCATGTAAAGGCTATTTCGAGTTTTGAGCTATGTGGATAATTATAGTAAACTAAGAGTCTAAGTTATTGTTCAAGTTTGGGATCTATTTATAGACCCATTGGCATGTATTGTAAAGTGTGCTAGTGAAGAGAACAAAGTGTGTGTTTCTCCTAGTTCCACTAATGAGCTAGAAAGGAAGGCAAGGAAGATCCTTCCATTATAAGTATGGTCTATTGAATTGCAGGTTGTAGGTTCATGGGAGATCAACTTGAAGTACTTTAGAGTGCTTGGTGTACTGGCAGGGTTATTACTGACTGGTTGGAGAGGTGAACACCAATTCTGTGTGTGAGTTGTGTGTTGGGACCATTTTTGGTAGGAGAGTGTTTTGAAGAATAATTACTATACACTTGAGGTGTGGGAAGCCTCTGTAAGGTGGAAGAGTGTGGTGGATCTTTATTGTATTATTTTCTATACAAATGTTAATACAAGATAGTGTATTGTCTCTCATATTCTGTGCTATTGGTGAATTCTAGTTACTTGTGCTTCTGGTTATTTCTGCATGTTTAATTGCTTATATTTGGTAATCATATTGTGCTCTTTCTAAGGAGCAAGATCTTAACAAGTGGGATCAGAATAGGTGTGTTTGTTCTTGGATTCCCTGACAGCATGAAAGGATGATCTAATGGCATGAAGGTGTTGATGACTTTTCAATGAAGCTCTGAGAGCCTACAAGTTCAATGCATGGTATATGCATGTTCAACATACAACTGATAAAGTTTCTAGATCCTAGAAGGCCCATAGAGGTACCAAGTGGCACGACCATGAGGCCTAGTACAAAGGGAAATAATA